>JACJUY010000954.1:0-79710 GCA_014220935.1 Platorchestia sp. MABIK
TCTGCCACTCAGTAATGATCAAAACTAAGCCTCTCCCACTCTGTGCTGATCAAAACTAAGCCTCTCCCACTTTGTAATGATCAAAACTAAGCCTCTCCCACTCTGTAATGATCAAAACTAAGCCTCTCCCACTCAGTAATGATCAAAACAAAGCCTCTCCCACTCTGTAATGGTCAAAGCTAAGCCTCTCCCACTCTGTAATGATCAAAACTTAGCCTCTCCCACTCTGTGATAACCAAAACTATGCCTCTGCCACTCTGTGATGAACAAGACTAAGCCGCTCCCACTCTGTAATGATCAAAACTAAGCCTCTCCCACTTTGTGATGACCAAAACTAAGCCTCGCCCACTCAGTGATCACCATGACAAAGCCCGAGTCCCACGAATGCCTGCTACGTGAAGTCGGAAGCGTTAATTCCGCCCACACGCAGCCCAGCGGATGGTGCTCACAGGAAGCCTTAAATCAATTGGCTCTGTGCTTGTAAGGATTTAGAAATTAGCTACATCCTATTTGAGAAATATTTCTTTTTTCGTCCCAAAAGTTATTTTAAGGAACGGAAATTGAATCTTGCTCGAAAACTGATTTTTTTCTGTAGGGCTTCGACGCCTGCTGGAGTAGTTTTGAGTGCAAGCGAGGAACGAAATGTGTTAATTTCAGCGGGAAGTAGGTCGTTGTGGTTGGTGATTTTTTTTCGACCCTTCGCTGGAAATCACATTTTGCAGAACACTAGTCAGGTCGTTAACATGAACCAAGAGCGTCTTAAAGCTCATTCAAGTTTTTTTTTTGTCAGAAACAGCAGAATAATGGTTAGTGTTTGTAAATATTTTGTTGAGTTCAACGAAAAAACAATTTAAACGAGCAAGGTTGCGCTGGAGTCACCGCGTACGCAAGCAATCACTTTCACCCTGTTCAAGATATTCCAATTGGAACTTGAACTTTTTTATAGCACTCTTTTCTTGAGGAGGTCTTATTACAAAAAAATCTGTTGCTTGTTAGGTTTTAGTGGTAATAATGTATCAACATTTTTATCTTATTCCCAATTTCTGCCGAAGACTTCAGGCGCTTTGAAGTATAGATGCAAGAACTTCCTTAATAAAATTAGTTCCAATGTTTATTCAAGTGATGTTTTAAAGGAAACACGCGCATAGAATGCAGTGGAAAATGTAGCGTCTTCAATTTCATTTCAATGAACGAATGAACTTAAAAAAGTTACAGGTTTTTCTTTCAAATGGTAGGGTGTACATCGTACGTAGCAACGTGTGGCCGCAAGATGTTTGAAGTTCAAGTTGTTATGGCTGCAGTTTTTGTCCTAATTACGCGCTTAATTATGGCCGCAGAAATGGTTGTAATCACTCGTGTTATTATGGTCGCAATTATCGGAGTAAAAACTCACGCAATTATGGCCGCAATTAGGCATGGAATTATGGCCGCAATTGTAGGAGTAATAACCCACGTAATTATGGCCGCAATTAGACGTGGAATTATGGTCGCAATTGTTGGGGTAATTACCCACACAATTATGGCCACAGTTAAGAACGCAACTACGGACACGAAAAGAGCGCCATTACCAGTTGGCGCCTTGACGGCAAAGAGGAGCAAAACTCAGAAAAATTTGCTCAGAATTTTTTAATTTTGTAGCACAAACTCGTCCTGAGATAATCTGGTCTGCAACCCAACAGGAGCTGGCATTGTGTCTCTTTTCTATACGAAATCATCAGGTCTGAGTTTTTTAAAATAAAACTAAACCGTAAAAACCACTCAGCAGCATCTGATAGCCATGATGAAAAAAATTGGTTATGTTAGAGATTACGGGCTTCTTAAATTACTTCTTACAGAAACAGTAAAAGTTTATCTTGTCATTTACAGAAAAAGTAAAACAGTTGTGCAGAGTAGAAGTTCTTAGATCGTAGAACTTTTGAAGGCCGTCTTTAGAGCGGAATGTTCCCCTTTGACTGAATCTTTGTAAATCTTTTTTTTTGTTTGAGTGATCACTCTGTGATCTTCCTTTTGTTTAACTCACATTAATTTTGCATGGTAGCGTTCCTGTATAACAATTAAGTCGAGAGACCTACCATGTCTTCGTGTCCGGTTATGGGAGCCCTGTACTCCTGTTCTGGAGATCATAAAAACTCAAATTTAAAATCCATTGCATATAGTGCGGCAGTCAATCCTACATTTTTAGGCGTCCACAACCTTCTCGAAAATGCAGAGTTGACTACTGCACTCTGTGGTTTGGAATTTTTAAAATAGCAAACATTAACTGGGTCGTACCTTCATTTAGCTTTCATGAAGTATTATGAAAATTGAGGCAGTGACTGCAGGTCGGTCAGCCGCATTTTGAGAATTCCCTCAACGACCACCTAGCTGTGGGCGCTTTCGCAGGAAACGTGTTAACTATCGATTTTGAGTACCTTACTGATATTGAACTTAAACCATAATTAGAAGGTTTTCTTTTTATTGCACAAATATAATCAAAATTATAAAGTGCTAGGCCTTCACATTTTCTAACTTTTTTTTTCTGTTTAAAGCCTTCATTTGGTGCGTCTTGAAATGTGACCATGAAGTTTCAAGGTTGGTATTGATTTTCTTCTAATTTAACAGTGGAATCTTGGCTTAAACTGAGTAAAATAAGTTGGCATAAGTATGAAATAATAGGAAATAATGAATAAAGCAATGAAATAATAGTGAATGAAATAATAAGAATTCGTATTTTATTTTTTAACGAATACGTAAATACAACTACATAATTTTTTTGCTCA
Organism: Platorchestia sp. MABIK; assembly: GCA_014220935.1. Taxonomy (NCBI): domain Eukaryota; kingdom Metazoa; phylum Arthropoda; class Malacostraca; order Amphipoda; family Talitridae; genus Platorchestia; species Platorchestia sp. MABIK. The sequence goes on from JACJUY010000954.1 coordinate 2,760, forward strand.
GATTGCTCAGAAGTTCTGCCCGCTTGTTTCTGCCCGGCCCTGGTGCGATCTGCTCTACTCTATAACGGTATAGTTATAGAGACTCTGACGATCGTGAAATTGTCCACCGAATGGCCTCAGAAAAATCACCTAATCTGATAGGTGTGTACTGTTTTATTGTGTAAAACTAACCTCATGAGTTGTGGTAAAAAGCATTAAAATCAAATAAGTATTCCAGTCAGTAGGTCAAGTTCCACTTATACAGCGTGCCCATTTGTTGCAGTTGTGTCAGACGACCGTCTGCGTAGTTGAACTGGCCTGGTTTTACTCTTAACTCAGCACCGTGAGGCTACCGAGGTGATATCAAAATATTTTCCTCTTTTGAGTAGTTTGTTAACTCAAGTCTATCAGTAACCGTGCATGGCTGCCAGAAGTCAAAAATTTCCATATTGAAATTTGATTTAAAATTGACCAAATTTACACTTTCAGCCACAAATTAGACAATTAGGTTACTCCGAGTCGAAATCCTACCGAGAAAAGCGTCGCATTCTACGTGTTCTAAGTCAGCCTCGATGAGAAGCTAAGTTCAAACGTGTTCTTAAGCACCAAAATTTCAAATGAAACTTTAATTTTTGCGACCTTGAAGCGTGTGCGCGTTATAAAATGCAGCATTATCCTTTGCGCAACGCGAGCCAGAAAAGATAGCGACAACTTCATCGATTTTTTTAGGGTAAAGTCGTGCCACAACAATCGCGGCAACAGGAGGATTCGAACAAAAAATTTCCTTATGGTCATTTTTGGGCGACCCTCGGATATTAAAAGAAAAAATAGACACCCAAGCCATACGACGGACAACGATGACTCAGCACTAATGTAGATGGGGTTTGCTCTATTTTTTGTACAAGGTGAAAAGTTATGACCTTCTACGCAATGCGTATTTCATCATCATTTCTCCTCGAGTCTGAGTAGAATTTTTGCCCTTTGCGTAATTCATTCAGGGGAGAATTCTGTTTGACGGCGTAAGGAAGTTAATAAATTTTTCAAATATGCAGTTTTCATTCTCACGTAAAAATCTTCAATTAATTTAGTCCTGTGAAACATTTCTGGAGCCAAGATTTAAACATGTATTTACTTCAAAACGCTTTTATCCAAGATACGACAAGTATTTAACCGAGTTGGCTCACATCTTGGATCCTTGAAAGTGTTTTTGAAATCCGTTCCAAATACTCAAACGTGTTTTGTTTTGCCCCAAATAGTTGATTGTATTCACGTGAGTTAGCTGGTATTCTAGATACTCAAACGCATTTAGTCCGGATATCTTTTATGTCATTTGCGTATCGTAACTATTCGTGATTATTTGCATCAGTGCGCATGAATCAGAGGTACTTGGGTAAGTTTTTAAGATACATGTTATAAAAATTTGATTTTGTTCTAATCAGCGACGTAAGTGACGATGATGAGGGTATTTATTTTCAATGAAGTAAGTCTTGAGCAGTATTAAGACCCAGCCATCTTGTGAAGTTTATTGCACAGATCTAGGAGAGATGACCAATTTTTGCTGCATCATCCTGGTTAGGAGCATGACGGCATTGGCAGCACAACATTTATTCTTAATGCAGCTTGTCTAGTTTCTACTGTTGGTATACCAGTTCAGACTGGTTGGGGGCCTAGATTTTACTAGTGGGAACGTAAATTTTTGTGCGAAAGAATATTTTCATGTCAAAAATTTTTTTAAAGCAATGAAACTCATCACCTTCTACTCAATGAATGATAATTTCAACACAAATTCAACGAACATCTATTACACTGATTGTTCGAGTCCATCACGTGTTAAATTACGAAGAAATTCGCTCAACATTTCTTTATTGGAAGACTGTCAATCGTTAAAATGTACTACCTATGAAATCAATAAAACGCAACGTTTCGATGTACAAAAATCATCATCGGGCTGAAAATATACAGAAAAATTGATCAGTCACATTCGTAAAATGCAAATCTAATTCTTAAGCTATATGAGACTCGGTGTGAAAGGTGAGATCACAGCACAAAAATATTTTATAAATGACTAGATATAAAGTCTGTACAACCAAAGTATGTATACACGAGATCAGGTACAGTATTGCACACTATGGATGTTCATTGCACAAGCGATAGGGGCGAAATGACCGAACGAGCAGTGGCCTCAGACTTCTAAGCTGCGGTTTTAGTAAATAATTTTGAAGCAAAAAAGTTATTTGTGTTTTCGTCGAGAACAGGCTTAAGTTTATGGATGTGTAACGCTTCTATAATTTGAATATGCTCTTTTTTAACCCCGTTATATAAGATTTTTGTGTTAGGACATAGATCTTCATTTGATGATTTGCAACTTTGGTGATTGCGGAAATGGTTGAAAATAGAACCTTGGTATTTATGGGCGGTTAATCTTTGCCTCAGGGTCATCCTGGTCAAGCCAATGTAACATTTATTTAGTGACTTACATTCTCTTTTGTCACACTTAAATTAGTAAATTACATTGGCCCTGTCCAAATCAATAACCCTGGATCCAGACATATTATTTTTCAAGAAGAGGTCACAGATTTTGCGGTTTTTATAATACACACAGACTTTAATTGACGTATCCGGATCTGCTGGCTTAACAAAAGTTTTAACAATGTTCTTAAAGACTCGTTCATAGATTTTATAATTATCGTGCATTTGGTTTTCATAAATGATATTAACATTGCGAGATTTAAGTTCAAGATTGTTTTCATTGCCCAAGGTTCGGTTTAAGAAATTGCTAATAGTTCTATCATTGAGAGTATTAGGAAAATTGTTGTTAACCAGCAACCGCTTAACTCGAAGCATTTCTGAATGAAAACTTGACCAGCTGCTACACACATAAGCTCTATTTATTAAGTGTGTATAACTCCCTCTTTGCACATTTGCGGAGCATCACAATCATGATTTATAGTTTCACCTGCATGAGATTGCTTGACGTATACTGATCTCTGAAAAGTACCATGAGACGCTTCAATCAAAACATCTAAAAATGGCAACTTACCGTGCACGCCCAACTCAAACGTAAAATTCAACGCCGATTTTTCTGACACCAAATTTTGTAATATCTCAAACTGCGCCATGCAATCTACTCTAACAAAAATATCATCTACGTATCTACAGTACATTAACGGCTTAGAAGGCAAAGTGTTCATAACGAGATTCAATCTCGTCTGTTCATAACGCTATTCAATAGAGCCTAATCTCGCCCCTATCTCTTGTGCAATGAACATCTATAGTGTGCAATACTGTACCTGATCTCGTGTATTCATTCTTTGGTTGTACAGACTTTATATCTCGTCATTAATAAAATATTTTTCTGCTGTGATCTCACCTTTCATACCGAGTCTCATATAGCTTAAGAATTAGATTTGCATTTTACGAATGTGACTGATCAATTTTTGTGTATATTTTCAGCCCGATGATGATATTTGTACATCGAAACGTTGCGTTTTATAGACTTCATAGGTAGTACATTTTAACTATTGACAGTCTTCCAATAAAGAAATGTTGAGTGAATTTCTTCGTAATTTATTACGTAATGAACTCCAACTGTTTCGTAAAGTTGAGAAATTTGAAAAGATATTACACTGATAATTGTATACAGTTTACCGTTAATGTAAAACAATTTTTCTCCATCACTTGATGGACTGCAACGTGCGACTGGTAAAGATGTTAATTTCAAAATTAATTATCACAAAAATGTGTACTCTACGACTGATCTCCTCCCTCATATTTGTATTTATTCATATTTGTAAAGTATTCGTACTTTTCACGAGTATGTATCACAAGAGAATAACATGAAATATAACACAAACTCCACCGATGAAGTGAGATTAATGCTGATATTCAAGCTAATCATGACACATGTAAAATTAAAATTCCATTCCAGGCAAACACACCTCTAGTAACACGTTTGTTATTTTCAGCACTCACGTGTCAAAACAAAAATACACACACAAACACACACACTGATGCTCGCCTTTCCATTAGAAGAATTGGATTGAGAGTTTTTTGCATGTGTTGCGCTTCTTTCTCGTTTGAAAGGTCACATATTCAGTTGATTTTTCCATGAATCACAAGTGTATCGTCATGCTCATTTGAAGAAATCTGGCTCAGCACTTCAAATGATGACTTAGCTCAAAACAGCAGCCAACAGAAGAATTTTTCCTTAAAATATCCGCGTGGCAAAGGAGGGAAAACCGAGCTCAAGGCATTTTGCATCCAACACTGCGCAGGGAGCCCGCTGGTCGTGGCCAACTTGGGGGAGTTTTTGCGGTGACATTTGCTGTAATTTCCCTTCAGAAGCCACCGAGTCGTATAAGATGCGCACACTAGACACTCGTGCTCCTCAAAGGGCATCAGAGCGCAATAAGTGCACGGCTATCATAATGACACAGTACTACTATAAGCTCATGGTACCTCTCTGTTCTGAGAATCAAAATTCGGAAGACATCTATTCACTTCTGACATGCCTGTAATTCGGCTGAGAGCGATGAGATGTGGTGGATCCCCCGCACGAGACTGCGACGCGCAGCTACGTAACAAATTTCTGGAAACCCAAGATGTTCATTGATGTCATTATCATCAAATTGTCTCCTTACGCTGCACTCGTGCCGTCAAACATGATGGCTGTATTTTAGCTTAAGCAACAGTTCTCCCGTAAAAATCATTCGTAATTGAGCAGAGGAAATGCTGCTTTGATTACTTTCTTTAGCGCACTCGGGCTCCGGTACCAAATAATTACGTCGCGTATCTGTGCAACGGACCTGAACTTAAAATATTTACACTGACAAGGGAGCGCAGCTTTCATTATGTCATTGACTATCATTATTACAGCAATAATTATCGAATATTTGTTGAACAACTCTTGCTCAATGTTATTAATTTGATTATCGTTTTCATGGCAATGATCAATGAATTTATCAATGACTATTCGGCCATTGTTAATATTGTTACGAAACAGATTGCTGCGTGAAAGCACAGGCACCAGCATTCAAGGTGTGTTGGAAACATTTACACAAGGCTACAGTACTATCTCAATAGAACTGCATAAAATTCGACCAGTCATCTCATTGTGTGCAATTGATACAAGAAAAAAAGCTGAAAGATTACCTCAGAGTCTTACATTCGAAACTTACCTCAACGAAAAATGAAAACACTTTATTTCCAAAGAAGTTAATATAAAATCAGCATTGGTTCAGAAAATAACAGCAGTACCGAAGACGGTTGTGGCCGAACACTGGGCGGCCATGCATAACTTTGGCCTTTATTACCGTTCCATGGAACTGAAAATTTTGAAGCATATTTTTGGATTAGATTATTGTTCTGTTCTTGTGAAAATGCAATGAAAATTTACGTGGTAATGGAATGGTTTAAAGTTCCTTAAAATGCTTTTCATTTAACGAGAAAAATACATAACTTAACGTTAGATGAATGAAGACCAATTCAGAAGGCGAAATAGACACAGTTTAAGTGAAAGATAGTCATTGTCAAGGATAGACATATCAGAAATTAGGTTAAACACACACTAATATTGTAATAGGGAGGGAGAAAAATCTCGTGCCACAAAAATGATGTAAACCCCTTTGAAAAACTTCCAATTTGCTCACCAAAATGCACATGTGAGTGATTCAATAACACATTCTTCGTTGTGCGAGGACGTAAGTTAGTTAAATAAACGAACGGGAAAAGCGAAACTCTAGCCATTTGTTAGGGTAAATACCTGCGAAAAAACATAAAAAAAAATGCACGCGCGAATTATCGTGAGCATTTTTAAAGATTCATTAAATGATAAAAATAAACAAATTTACGCCTTGATAATAAATGGCAATTGTCTTCAAAAGTTTTCAGTTATATGTAAGAAGAAATATGGAGCATCATTAAGTTCCTAGATAAACTTGCAGCTTCTCGATGTTGAGAGACATTTCAAATTTTGAAAACGCGCAGCAGAAAATTGCAGAGCGTAAAAATGCAGCGGAACTACTGATATCATAATGTTGCAACAAAGCGTTTGTTCCACTATGAGGTAGAAAGGCAATTTAAGGCATTTTGATGCTTCTGCAGGCAATTCATGACATCAATTGAGAACAAATGTCATTTATGCCGTAATGAGAGAAAAAAAAGGCGATTTATGACGTCATCATAGAACAAATGCAATTGATGACGTCATAAGAGAAAAAAGGCAATATATGACATCATGAGGGAAAAGAGGTCATTTTTGACATCATGATGCTACAAAATGGCAATTAATAAGCCAGTATGTAGAGTTTACTCGTTCGGACGACGTCAGAATGTTATGTTTGCATCACTATTGATCAGGGAAACATCTCGATTGATCACTCAATTATTAAAATTGTTTCACTGAAATGTTGTTTCAGTTTCTTTACCTAAGATGAAAAAGTGAGTGAAATTCAAGCTTAATGAGTAGAAGAAATCCCCTTCTCATCTCTTTTGCTCGTCTTCTCCATTTTCTAATACAATAGGCAGAGGAGCTGCTGATACCGTTGTGAAAACACTACGGGCACCGAGCTGGGATCGAACTAAGATGAATCGAGTAGAAGAGCACCCGTCAAACTTTTTTATTCATCTTCTTCATTTTTTATAACCAGCAGAGGAGCTGCACATTCAGATGCGAAAACAACGGGGGTCGGACTGGGGTAGAACCAGGGTTCTTCTAGCCGAAAGAGCGGTGCCTCGCACCAGGGAGACGAACACAGCGCGACGTCAATGACCGCTGGCGTGCTGCAGTCCGTAATTGTCTCTTCAAAGGAAAAAGGGTCTTGAAATTGCAGCGTCAGTAGTGGTGGGATCAGGAGGAGGAATTTTTCGTCATGAAGTTGCAGTGTCAGCCTGTACAGGCTGCAGTGACCTGTACAGGCTGTATGTTGACCTGCAGTGTCAGCCTGTATGTTGACCTGCAGTGTCAGCCTGTATGTTGACCTGCAGTGTCAGCCTGTATGTTGACCTGCAGTGTCAGCTTGCATGTTGGCCGCAAGTGTCAGCCTGTATGTTGACATGCAGTGTCAGCCTATATGTTGACTCACAGTGTACGGCTGCATGTTGACCCGCAGTGCAGCCTGTACGTTCACCTGTAGTTTCAACCAATGCATTTTTATACTTTATTTGAAATTAATTTTCACTATCTTAACTGAGGTTGAGTGGTTTTTGAATAAATGAATGATGTTGCAAAAGCTTGCACAGTTACGTAAATATACTTTTCAAGAGGTGGTGTTTAGAAAATACTATTTTATTCTTGCCTACTACCTCTGAATGCATTGACAACAAGTAAATATTTTCATCTCATTTCCAAAAGAATATTACTCTAATAAATTAACATTTTTAGTTTATTATGTTTTATTGTTATTCTATTTGAGGAGTCCGTCTACCCAAAAAAGTCCGTCATTTTACGACGGATGTATCTGAAATTCACACCATAGGTGTAAAATGATTTGATTTTTTGTATTCGTGTATTTTTTTCGAAATTTTATTGGCAAATTGACATTTTTTGCATAAACTGAAAATGTGTATGACTGAAAATGGGTCTCCTCCTTTAATTTTAAAGTTACAGAACCGGCATTAAGTTTTATAGATGGCTAAATGTATTATCAAGAAAAATACTGGAATGAATTTTTATATAATTGGATTTGTGAAATTTTAGGATTTTTTCCAAAAAATTGACTTTGATTTTTTCTTTATGTCGCTGATAATTTTCTACCTGAATCAAATTTCAAGAATCAATTTTTTATTTCTCTAGTTTCTTTTAAGCCATATCGCATGATATATTTGTCATTTCTGTACCTCTAAAACTGTGGGAGGAGATCGATTTCAAACGTCAACAACTTCAGGTTTTCAAGAGAGCCTAGCAAACTTGGTGCTCTGAGTGGTCTGCTGCTCTACCTAACTCAGGATTTGTTCAATGTGTGTGTCAGAATGTTTTGTTTCCGTTCCAAAGAATTTTGAACGTGAGCTGTCTGGCTAGCTCTCGGCTGCTGAACGCTCAAACCTACTTCGTCGTTAGGGAGGGTGAGGGCGAGGTGCTTGACAACCTAGGGGGACCGTCTTGGTAAAAAGTCAAGTCCACCATTTTCCAGTGGATTTTTCTGAAATTTTTACCATTGGCGTAAAATGATGCAAAATCTTTTTTTAGACTCATGTGTTGTTTTCGTAGTTATTCTAGAAGTTGATTTTTTTTCAAAAAACTGAAAATTAGTGTTTTGAAAATTGTATCTTCTCATTCAATTTTGAAGTTACAGAACAGGCCACATGTTTTTTTAGATAGCTAAATATATCATCTGAAGAAGAATTGGAGTGGAAATTCGATGTTTTGATTCGCTGAATCATGTGATTTTTTCAAAAAAGTTTGTTTTTTTAAATTTCAACTTACTATTTCTGTTAAAATTTTAAACCAAAATTTTTTAAAAAACTCATACATAAATTTTCAGCTCTTTTTAAGTCCTATCAATTAGTACCTTTGCCATTCCTGTACCTATAAAACTGTAGAAGAAGTATCATTTCAACTGTCAATAAGTTCCGGTTTTCAGGAGATCTTGACAAACTCGTCACCTGCCGTATAATGACGTCACTGGCCTTTCACAAGCTGTAGTAGACGAACGAACACACTTACAAAGCAGTGAAGCATATCGTTAGGTTCATAAAAGAATTTTCATAAGATAAGCGGGAAAACAGAAAATTAATAATTTTGGATTTTGGGGTAACCCAAACCCCTCCCCCCTAATTGGCTGGCCTTTCGTAAGCTGTAGCAGACGAACGAACAAACTTACAAGGAAATGAAGCCTATCGTTAGATTAGTAAGAAAATTTTCTACATGATAAGTTAAAAAACAGAAAATTGATAAAATTTAGGATTTTTATGGCGCACGGCTCCCTTAATTCAATGGGTATTTTAAGTGTGTCTGCTTTCTTACAAAACAAATTTGAAAATGGAATTTCATTTTCTGAAACGCTTGTAGCAAATGACGTTGAATTTCAAAGGAGAAGACACATATTCATTTTTTAAGATTTGAAAGTGCAATTTCATTTTCTAAAGGGCTAAAACAATGATGTCCAATTTCGAACATGAACATATCATTTTCTGAGAACTCTTGTTCAACTTGATCAAGTGACAAACTGCTACAATTATGGTCGCAGGGTCACTGTACTGCGGTCGGGCTATGAAAAATACCACAAAAAATGTGTGAAATTCGTCCTAAATTACATGTCGGGTTTCAAGCGAAGCTCCCAGTGCGGTTGTCGTCTGCTGCATTTATCCCCTGCTGCAGCGGTGTGCGGCTGCTGATAGAATAAAAAAATGAAAACAAGTCTTATTTATTCGAAAAACACAATGGCTTGAAACGTCTCTTTGGATTTTGGACTATTATTTAGGAACTTTAGTCTTTTCGGATTTTGGATAATTATTTAAGAAGGGCATTGGCTTGAAAACTCCTTTTCTGATTTTTAACAATTAATTAAGAAGGACTTTGGCTTGAAAACGCCTTTTCGAATTTTGAACATGTATACAGAAATGACGTTGACTTGAAAACACCTTTCCAGAGCCGTTTGAGTTCCAAATGTTTTGTACCAAAAAATTCTGAGGAAATCATCGCAGTTGTTGGTGATGGAACTTGCAGGCAAACTGCAAATCAGCTTCCACTGAGAATGTTCTACTACGTACACGTTGTTTTAACTTGTATAGGAAAGAACAAAAAATGGCAATAGAAATGAGCCAAGTGGCCCAATTTTTGGTTGTCTCCAAGTCCCATGCCGTCAGACACCAATCACGCACAGGCGCCAATGGAAAACACTATAATCATCACACTCAAGCACATTCATGGTTACACAGTTAACGCGGCAGTTTCGCGCAAGAAAATGCAAATAAGGAAATTTCAGAATATATATAATATTAAAAACGAAAATATCCGGGAAAGACAGCAAACAAAAATCTGAAATAAGGCAAAGTTGGAAAAAGCAGGGCATAAACGATAAAAAAAACGAGACATGAAAATACGAAAGAATGAAGAAAAAAGAAAAGACAAAATGCAACTCACAGAATGGCGGCAAACAGGACACCGAAAGTTCCTCAGGCAGACTGTAGCACAGCATCCATCCATACGCATTTCTAGTGCATTAATCCCACAGAACATCTATCCCATAACATGTACTTATATGGAAGCTTCAATCCTAATATATGGGAAGTATTGATTCTAAGTTTCAACTGTGAGGACTGTTTGATGAATTTTATGCTTTTGAAAGTATTTTGTATGTGTATTTTTCTCGTATTCTCTTAACGATGCGATTCATGTCCAGAATGTTTCCTTATAGAATAATGAAGAAGTGCATTATCTATGGTGTTTTTGTTCTAGGTAATTTTCGGTATAAAATGTAGAGTTATTTAAGTAGAGCGTGAAAGTAAGGGATTATTTCAAATGTTTATTCTTGACAATTATAATTTTTCAAATTCGAAAACTTTGTAAAAAAGATAACTTTGACTATTAAACTTCAATTAATTTAAAAGTTTGCAGTAGTGACTTTTTTTAAATTGCCATGGAAATTGAAATAACCATTCATAAGCTGTCAATGCTTGATGTAGTTATGTGCTTCAGCTCTATGCAGTTAGAACACAAAGTATTCAAAATAACGCTGTGGGCTACATTTCTGGACATGCTAAAAAGCGGTTATTTTGGGGCGCCATCATGACATTTACTTTCCATAATATCAGTTTATCAACAAAATTTATTGACGTACTTACTGATGCCATCAATACATGTGACACGTGCAGTAAATGACGTTGTCGATATATCTTAGTGACACATGCCGTATTTTATGTCTCTAATATATCTAAGAGACAGCAGTATACACACATGAGGTACGTCTAGTATGTTATGCTCAACACGAAAGCCGAATTCGTACATTTCCTCGCTGGAACGTCGAGTACTTCAGCAGCAGGCGCAAAATATTTCAAATTGAATATACGATCAAAATTTCGATCGCTATTTCCAATGAGGGAAAAAAGGGTTAACCACTAGTTGCCGTTCTTCGTACAACATTAATTATCCATTATTATGATCCTACTAGTGAAGTTGCACGTTTAACACATTGACTGCTACGTGAGTCATATTTGGTCACTGAGGGAGTTTTCATTATGCTGTTGAACGGCCAGTAGTCACAAACTCAATTTTCATAAATACTTGAAACTAATTGAATACATGGTCCAGTTAATGTTTGGTATTTTCATCATTGCTTAGTACATTTGCTTTTAAATATGAATTGAATATTAAACTTCAGTTTTACTTGTTTCAGTCAGAGTGTAAAATTTCTTCCAGTAGAACTGAGTGTGACGTATTTGCTCATGTTCGTTTTATCACACGTCATAGTCACACCGAATTACTGAATTTCGTTGCGAAAAACGACCCTTCTTTGCAGCTAAAATTTTTCCTTCAATATCCACTACAAAAAAAGGAATTTTCAGGCACTAGAAACGTAGTTTAGCCGCCACAAGCGGGGATACGCAGTACAAAACAAGGAAAAACACGCACAATAACATCGAGTTTAGAGGTGGTGAGAACGATCGTGTGGTCTGGCCTCTGAGTCACAAGTTCAGAAGGAAGGACGGAGTCTACACGCTGTTTGTGAACTCTCCAAGGACACATCGGTTATCTCTTCAACACGTTAACTGCGATGTGTTAAACTGAAGTTCAATATTCAATTCAAATTTAAAATCAATTGTAGTAATTAATTTTAAAAATAACAAACGGGATCGTGCATTCATTTAGCTTTGATTACGTAAATTTGAAAATTGATTTTGTGACTACTGGTCGGTCAGCAGCATTATGGAAATTCCCTCCGTGACCACCGGCGGCCCACGTTGTGGTCAAAGTGTTTATTTTGCAAAAGGGAAGTTTTGTGCAGGATGCTGGTCAAGCTTCACTGAATGCCGCCAGCGGAAGTCAATACTTTTCTCAAATTTTAGTTTCTGGAAATGCCGCCAAATGGAGGCGTAAGTGCTTCTGCTTTTCAGAATTGATCTCCTTTAAAATTCTTGGCAGCCGTGACCTGGTGAGGCTGCTAGTGATGTGCCATGAGAATGTTTTTCAAGTCGAAATATTTTTCCGTTGATGATATCTGAGAAAGTTTAAATTATTTTCGAGCAAAATTTTAAAAGTTTGAATGTTTTTCGTCGAGAACATTTTTGAAAGTGGAAATATTTTTCCTTTAGAATATTTTCCAATATTTAAATATTTTTTCGTCGAGAATATTTAAGAAATTCAGATTCAGTGCACACTCCAATATCTAATTGCAAATGATTGATTATGAAAATGATTCAGAACAAAAAAGGCAAATGAAAACACGAGAAAACAACGGAAAACTAGTTAAGTGTACCCAGTGCCCAGGTGCTAAGAATCACCATGATATAAAGGCAGTCAAGTACAGGGTGCGCTCAGAGCGCAGGAGCGTCCTGACAAGATACAGAAGAGAACGGACTGTCACAATACGTATACGTTTTAAAGAAGCTAAAGCATAACTACATTTATACGTGAAGAAGTTATCATCGATTTGTCTGCGTATGTTAAACTTTAAAGGATCTTCGTTAATTTATTAGCACTATCCTCACGGTGTGGTTGTTGTGTACAAGGCATTTCACGACACGAGAGTTATTTAGGTTTTAATGGCTCCCATAAAAACGTCTTTGTAGTGAAGGTGTACCCTCGCCTCGAGCGGTCGAGCAAAGATGGTTTCATGGCCCTTAGGACGCACATCGTCCAGCATTTGGAAAATCTCCGGAGGGCAGGTGGCTGCATAGGAAGAATGCGTGCTGTAAACCAGCAGTCGGGTGGACGGGACACCGGTTGAGGGGGTGGAGAGAAAACCAGTTGCAGGATGGACACGCCAAAACTAGTCAGGGAAGGAAGGTCAAACGGACACAGCCACGCAAACCTCGCGGGCCAAAAACAATTTCTTTCAACAAGGAACTTTGGTTGTTAGAATCTGGTGCTCTCGCCGTGCAGCTGGTCTGTGCTGCAGCTTCTGCTGAGTCTTCCATTGTTTTTGATTGGTTCCATGCCTAGGAGTACTCCGATGGTTCCATGCCTGAGAGTACTCCGATGGTTCCATGCCTGAGAGTACTCCGATGGTTCCATGCCTGCGAGTACTCCGATGGTTCCATGCCTGAGAGTACTCCGATGGTTCCATGCCTGCGAGTACTCCGATGGTTCCATGCCTGCGAATACTCCGATGGTTCCATGCCTACGATTAGTCAGATGGTCCCAGGTCGATTGGTTATTCTATTGATTCGAAGTCCAAAATTACTCAAATGGTTCCGAGTCGAAGTTTATTCCAATGATGCTGAATCAAAGGTGTTCTAAGTTGACGATTATTAAATGATTAGTCAAAGGATTTCGAGTAGACGATAAGTCAAATGGTTCTGAATCCACGATTGGTTAAATGATTAAAAATTCCCGATTATTCACAGAATTCCTAGTCGACAGTTTCTTTCGATGTTCCAACACGACACTTTCCCATTTTTTTTTTCAAGTGGACAATATATTAAATTATGAAATTAACATCATTATTAGCTAATTAACTCTTTAATTATCAAGTAACAAACTCTTTAACTGGTGTCTAGCGAACTTCGCACATAGTTTTCACCTGACAACTTGCCAAGCGGTATCCATGCAGATGACAAGATGGCGACCGGTTCCTAGTGGACACACCTCAGGAGCCTGCAAGTTTTTTGGCGTGCTGAAGAGACGCTGTCTGTTGAGACGCTGCTCTGCAGAACGGGCACAAAAGTGAAAACTGCAACTTCTTCTCATGAGGAATGTAAATCGTTAAGCGACAGATTCGCATCTGAATAGAGAATGAATGCACTCTCCACGCATGCAAAACACTCGCTTCCAAATAATGATGTTTTAAATCGCTGTCGTCATCCATGAAGAAAAGAATTGAAGCTACTGAAAGTTCAGAGACAGCTAGTTTGGAAGATAGAGCCACCGATACAAAACATTTAAAACAAAACTCTGGTGGTCAAGTTTTTTTTTAAATGAAAATGGTTTTCTGAGAACTGTAACTTATGAATGTCATATGCATCGATTCCTGATAAAAACACTACTCAGAGTATTCAAATCAATGAAAACTAACGAAAACTAAGTTATAAGTTTCCAGTTCTCTAATTGAGAGAAAACGAACTTCAACCAGTCAGCTTTATGGATAACTTCAGTCGAACATTTATCCTCGATTGCAATAAAATTTTTACAATGACAGTGCCGCCCGGTGCACCTCCCCGCTGGGATAAGGGAGAACTCAGCCACAATTCCCTACTCTACCCAGATGTCGGAAATGGGTACCGGCTTGACCAGGGGAAACTGTCATTGCGTCCTGGTGTTAGTAATAAGGCATTCGTAAAACCAAGGTACAAGATGATGTGTATCAGGGTTGATTGGAATAAAACATTCTTTCTTTCTTTCCTTTAAAACATTAGTTGAGCAAAATGGAAGCTCATTCAGTATAGGAGAGTCTCCCTGTGCTGTTTCGTTCTGTCTCCTCCGTTTTCTACATCACCAGAAGAGCGGCTTGTTAGAGCAAATTTATCTTGCTGCTGCAGGGTTACAAGCCCAGGACCAAGTGTAACACTCTGCTTCTGTTCTAAGTAAAAGAAAGCAAATGTGTGCGACGACTCATGTTAATATTCTCGTAGTTTATACCTGTTATACCATGTGCGATGTCTTAATATTTTCATCGCGTAATCTCCTCGTTATTTTTTGCTCTACGTTTTCGTGTTATCTTCCACTCTGCTCGCACGAACATCGCTCAGTTTTTCCTTTTTGTTTAGGTCTAATGGTATCCTTCCGTGGTGTCGGGCAACACTTTTGCCTAATAATTTTATAACTTCATGACATTCCCACGACGTTGAAGTTGTTGATTGGAAAAATGAGAAAGCGAACATTTTTTTTGCTTGAAAAATTCATGCGAAAACTTTGTAGTGGGAAATTTGACGCAAATCTGCCATAATTGAATCTGAAATTTTTATTAGACATTAAAAAAAACAAAACAAAAAAAACGCTAGCATGCATTTAAAAAGCTCTCACAACAACAACAGTACTTTGAAAATGTAATTAACGAGGGCTCATTTGGTGATAACTGAATCTTTATTTAGTTTTGGATGATAGCATGTTTAATGAACAGCTGATGTGGGAAACAAGTGAACTCGTATACAGCGTGACCAAAAAAAAGTTTTACTCATGTTTAAAATATCTCAACTTTTCAGTGAATTGAGATATCTTGGATCTGTTTGCTAATTCGACGTAGAATATAACTGTCAAAATATTCCAAAACATTTGATAGTTGAGAAATAGGCACCAAAATGAAAATTGCGCATGAATTGGTAATTAAAGTTTATGAATCCCTGTAGATAAAAACAGTTTCTGTACATCGTTTTTCACTTAAAGAGTCTGTATTTGAAATAATAGAAAGAAAATCATTCTTTATTGAACATCTACTTGATCGGCATTCCTATTTACACAAACATGGGCTCTTTTTCTCATGCGTTTCACTACTTTTTTCAAACAATGTGGATTATCATTTAAAATGTTAACCTCTGCCGTGATGCGCATCCTCAAGTCATCTGAATTGATTGGAGGAGTTGCAAAATAAGTTTTGTCATGAAAAATTACTTTTTCATTAACACGGGTTCATAAACTTAAACTAGTCATTGTTGCGCAACTTTCATTTTGGTGCCCATTACTTAACTATTATTATATTATAGAGATGTATTAAGTATTATAGAGTGGCTACTTATTTTGAAAAATGCTCAAAGAGACTGATGGATAATTATATTCTACGTCGAATAGAGCGAACAGATTCAAAATATCTTAATTTGTAGCAAAGTAATGACATTTTAAACATTGGTGAACCTTTTTGGGTCATACAGTATTTGGTGTCATTGACACGTTCACTGCCATGGGTAAACTAAAGTTCAGTATTCAACTCAAATTTAAAGTCAATTGTAGAAAGCAATTTTGAAAATAATGAACATTAACTGGATATTACCTTCATTTAGCTTTGATTAAGCATTTACGAAAATTAAGTTTGTGATTACTGGTCGGTGAGCAGCAATGTGAAAATTCCCTCCCTGTTTCACCGGCGGCTTACATGGCGGTTAACGTGTTAAAGCTCTCAGTCAAAGCTTTCCTACTTAAGTAAAAGGTTTTGCGCATAAAATACAGATTTCGCGCCAAATCGAATGTTTTGAATATGATTAGAAAAATTTCGCATCTAAATCAAAGGTTTGAAATCTAAATCAAAGATTTGGTAAATTAATTTTACATCTAAGTTAGTTCGATATTTGAATCGATAGTTTCGTATCTTAATCAAAATATTACATTTTAATTCTGAACGAAAATTTCTCCACTAGAATGAAAAGTTTTTCATCAACATTAAAGATTTCCGCGTAGGAATCAAAAGTGTTGAAGCCAAATCCTTAATTTCTGCATCCAAATAGGAAGTTTCCCATCTAAATCACTGGCATTCCATCCAAATCAAAGAGTTTTCATATGAACATGATATCCATTCAAATGAACTTTAAACTTTCCCGTCGAATTCAATGAAAAATCTAATTTGTTTGCCAAAAGAAAATATAGCCTTACTTGGCTTCAAAGTAAAGCAGCTTAAAAAATTTCCACACGAATGAAAGGACTGCGCCATCGTGCAGCCAAATAAGAAAAATTCTGACGTGTTGGGAAACACATGGAAAGATTGCGTCAAAGTACACCCAAATCAAAAAAACTGTGACGTGTTGGGAAGAACGTACCAAGCGGACGTAGTCACGTCAAGGTCACTAATGATGTTAAAATGCACGTCCCTCTACACACACGTGGTCTCGTCAGAGCGTGGGTGCCCACTGCCTCAAATTGGATAAATAATTGTCCAGTTACCGCTCCCGATCACATCCTCGTTGCGGATAAATTCAGCAAAAGCGCGTGGGATTTCAGAACATTTCCGGCAATTGCTCTCGCTGTGAATGTGGATTCGACGTCGCTGGATATATGATTGCCAAATCATGATCTGAATTGTAAAATGCAATACATTTCTAATCAGTATTCGATTGTTTCTTCTCTCTGTTTGTCTTTCTGTTAAATCACAGTGACACTTTCACACAAAAACTCCGTCGATAGTTTCGTAGACGTTCTACGTTCATCTTCTATGAGCTAATTCCATTGATAATTTCAAGTACCAACAAAGTTTCAGTTTTAAGGAGCTTTGCTGATAATCAAATAGACAAGTCGAGGATGTAGATATAAATACAAATTTACTGTGTCAATATCTGTTTAAAAATACTGTGTGCTCTAAAAATACTGTGTGCTCTTTGTATGCTCTCAATACACATAATCAACTATTCTGTGAGAGGATAAAGATCAGGCGAACGAGGAAAAGAATTGTCTCGAGGCAAGAACGGGAACTGACCAAACCATTCAGCACCGTTTAAACACAACCCAGATATGGTAGACAGCTCTCAATAAAAGTTGAAGCCAGTCATAAAACGGCTGCTCTGTTCCTGCTGGAGGAAGTGTCGAGACACATTTTTTTTCGTAAGTTACATCATCGGATCTACCTCTAGAGTGGGCACATGTGCATGGAGAATCTTGGATTCCAGCGTTTCCGTTCGCTTGCGCGAAAGCGGATCGAATTCCTGAGCGTTGGAGATGAGGCCGCACGAGGGATATGTTGGAGCAAGGTATAAGTACGATTGAGCTGCACAAAGATTAATGGTATGTGTATGAAACCTAATATCTGTTTTCATTCAATAAAATTATTTAATATAATTCAATTTACAGCGGTACTCACACGTAAGAGCATGAGAGCGATGTTTCTCAACACTTTGATAACTTTGCATGAGGTACTCATATTGGTAATCTAAGTGGTGCACGAGCATAAACTTGTCACAGGAAATACACAAATTTCCCCATTGAGAACGTACACAAAAACACACCCGGACATGAACGCTGTTTGCTTTTGATGAGTTTTAAGCGAGTGCTGCTTTTATCAGCATTGCTTACTGTTTTTACTGCCTGTTTTTTATCAGTACAACTCGCTGAACACGAAGCTTCAACTATGACTGAATTACTCTACTACAAACACATTTGTTCTCGTTAAGGTGAGCCAAATACTTGTCTCTACGATAGATGCTTTACTGAAGATCTGATTTTGATCTGATTTTTCAACACAAACACTTGTTGTTTTCTTGATAAGAGAAATGCGTTTGCATAATACTAAATATTCCAGCAGAGTTTGACTTCATTTTCACAATTATTTTCTCGCACGCTAGGCCCATTTTTGAACAACACTTAGCAACATCATCGTTTTTGTTAACTTTGGAACGAATTGCAAATTTTTGAGCCGAAGCAGTTAAGAAATAATCATTTCATAGAAACTTTAGAAGTTGTTGTCAATTCAAAAGCTAAACTAAAAGCAAGTGGAACAAAGAACAAACAGGCACAACTTGAATCGACGTCACTCACACGCGACTGTAGTGTCGCTTGCACGCAAAGTATACGAGCAATTTCTTGTGATGAAAAAATACACGACCTAGCTCGTCCCATTGTTTAACGTGGTCGTTGTGAAGATGAGTGCAACCGTACAAAATTCTCTTGAACAAAAAAATTTGGAGTCTTCTATTTATAAACTCATTGATTTTCTTTGAATAAGCTTAGATGTTTTTTTTTCTGTTTTCAAAACTTATTTTTAGTAACCGCATTTTTTGATTCAAACAAATAAATGTATTAGTTTTTCACTTTCTACTAAAGATAGGGTCTAGATCGTAGCAAGTCATTTTACATTAATTGTGAACGAGCATATGGAGCTCTCAATAAAAAATTTTTTCACTGTTGTTTTACACTAAAGACGGAATGATAAAATGAATAAATAAACGCTTCATTTATAACGCAAGAGTTCAATATACGCATGTACACTTATACTTGCTCAAGATTGTTCACTAAAGTCCCAAGTGCGACACTCACTATTGCATGAGGTTGCTCCTACTGCAGTTGCAAATTTTAATTATTGAGTCGTCAAACCTCAAATTATTAATTTCCATGCTAACATCAACGGATCTTAGTCCCAGTTATTCACCTAACAACTAGGAGCTTTAATGAAGTTGGGAATCTCTAGGAGTAACTGGGACCCATTTTTTGATGTGAAATTTTCGGAGAAGCAATCCGGGCTACTCAACTAGTGGTGTGCTTATTCAAGTCATTTCAAATAATGAATGACCGGGAATAACCAGATTGATTTTTATTTCACTGGGAATAACTAGGACTAATTTTGTTTTACTGGGAGTAACTGGGAATAATTTTTATTCAGCAGTTAATTATTGTATTATACGTAGTGATTTGTTTTAAACTGTTAATTATTGTATTATTCGGAGAGATTTGTATATAACTGAAAATAACCGGAAATAATTTTCATTCTCTTAGCAGCAACTGGGACTAATTTTTGTTTCACTGGGAATAACTGTGACTCATTTTTACTTCACTGTGATTTACGAGGCCTAAACTTTGTATTTATATTGTTTACTCATGATATTGCACGGTTCCTTCTACAGTGTGATGCCTGCCTTAGGTACCGCACACTCTGGATGAGCAGTGCATTATATACTGTGATGCCACAGTGTCTGACGTACTGTAACAGAACTTCACGACCGCTTCAATTTATTTTTCATTCAGCTTAATGCACCAACAACGAGCGTATATGCATACAATTTGATTCTAGAGAACCTTTAATTATATACCATGGAGAGTTGTTTTACACACAAGAGGACTGAGAGTCGCCTCATGACCACCGGCGACTTCAAATCTTTTGACTGCATTGTTTATATTTTTCCCTCACATTCAGCTGTGTGGGTAACTTCCGCATTGACTTCTACGGGTTGCGCCTGACCCTCGCCTGTGCGGCTCAATTCGAGGACAATAAATTCGAGGGTGATAAATTCGAGGGCGATTTTATAAGTTTGTCGATGATACGGTTAAATTTGTTTGTCGAAGATACCGTTTGTCGATAAAGTTAACAATAATTGGTTTAACTGCTTGATATAGAAAAAAAATTATTGGTATTACCGTTCGATGTAGGTAAAAAATAATTTAGTTTTACCGCTCGATATAGTTAAGAAATATTTGGTTTTACCGCTTGAAATAGCGAAAAATAATAAAATTGAATGCATAATACATAACACACAACATGTGAAATCGAATACATAACATTGAGGATAAAAAATAATCATAAAATTGAGTATAGGTGTGCTATGTACTCTTAGAAGCAAATACTTTCATCTATCCAGATTCCAGTAGAAACAAGGTAAACAGTAACTATCAAATTACAATGAAAATAACATAGACTTAACAACAGTAATGTTTCGCTTGGCCTCTGCACACTGCACTCCAGCCTCTGCACACTGCATTCCAGCCTCTGCACACTGCACTCCAGCCTCTGCACACTGCACTCCAGCCTCTGCACACTGCATTCCAGCCTCTGCACTCTGCATTCCAGCCTCTGCACACTGCATTCCAGCATCTGCCCACTGCATTCCAGCCTCTGCACACTGCACTCCAGCCTCTGTACACTGCATTCCAGCCTCTGCACACTGCATTCCAGCCTCTGCACACTGCATTCCAGCCTCTGCACACTGCTCTGCGCACTGTCTCCCCTTCACGTGCTGCTGAGAATGTGACAACATAAAAATATTCTGGGTTACGTCACAGCTTCGCATTTCCGGGCTTATAGAGATTTCGTTTTTGTTTGGATGACTCAGGAGTAACCTTTTCGTTGGGGTGTTATACTTGACAACTGAATTTACGACATTAAACTTGACAACTTCACGGAGATGTACAACTTGGCAATTTTTTTTACGATTTCAAACATGTCAGTTTCATATGAGATATTAACTTGACTAGCTCACGTGAGATATAAACTTGAAAACTTCATGTGAGATTCAAACTTGACAAGTTCGTGTGAGATATTTACCTCTACAACTTCACGTAAAATGTCAAACTAAACAATGACATGGAAATATCAAACTAGGCAACTTCATGTATAACTTCAAAATTAACAATTCCCTTTGAGGCAAAAGACTTGACCATTTTAAAAAATATCAATCCTTGGCATATAATTTAAGCAATTATATCATTTTGAAGCAGTAATAGAATTGCATCGGCACGTCACGAACGCGAACAGACACGCTTGAGGCAAATTAGAAGTACGTTCGGTCATTAATACGTCATCCGGCAGATGGTCTTCGAAGACGCACACACAGTTCGTTGCTACCGACGTGTGAAGGTGTGGTTGTAATTCAGAATGGATGTATTACTCATGGCGGAAGACTGCGTTAGGGATTTTACAGCTTATCTGTTCAGTTTTTATGAGAAGTTTCATTTTTCTAAGAAAAGATGAGAAGGAAAGTGGGGAAAAAATTACAGTTGGGAACGTATTACAGTGAAATGAATTGAAGATATTTTTGCCTTTAACCATTTTATCATTACGACCACTGAGTTTAAAACGTTGGGAAAATACAACTCGGACTTTTGTACTTTAATAGGAAATTTTGTGCTTAAATAGGGAATGGGGAATAAAATTCAACGTTAAATGGATGCATATTGTGTAGCTCATTTTTACGCAAATATTAGAAAGATGCAAACTGTAATTATGCTATTAATGGGAATACGTAAGTATTTAAACTGAGTTTTACTTTAAGTGAGCTTGCATTTCGTGCTAACTAACTTATTTGCTACAGAAAATTATTGCTATTTATGTCTTGTAGTGGCAATATTTTCCAAAGAGAGATGGAATATATACTACTGAAATAATTTTAGGTAAAGTTAATTCATTTCATGTAAGGTCTAAGATTTAAAGAAACAACGCTCATTTTTGTCAAGGAGTTTCGTAAAATTACCAGCAATACGAGTGTCGAAAGAAAGAGAAAAATTCAAGGAATTTTCATAACCGTTAACCAAGGCTAGTAAGATTAAGTCATTTTGATTGAAGTAAACTACATTTGTCAAATTTCCTTGCGTATTTTTAACCTTGAATGAAATTTTTCCAGCATTTTTCCCAGGAAAAATATTCCCATTTGTGAGATATCGTCGAGTATATTTTGCTACCAATGAAAGCTTCAAGTCAATTCAAACATAAACGCACATGTATCCTATTTCTGGGAAGCGTCGTAAATGCCAAGAATATTTTCAACATAAGCGAAATTCCCAACAGCACGAGAAGATTTCCTCCATTGCCACATGCATCGCACATTATGGCTCACCCGAGAAAATTTAATTTGTAAACATGTCTCGTAGGTACATTTGAAGGTCGCTTACAGCGCGCGCGACTAGTATAAAGGAACGGGCTGGCGGCGTCCACAGCAGCACACTCCGCACTCCACTTCCCTAAGGTTCCCTCACTCGCCACCATGAGACAGGTGAGAATTACTCTGTTTTAAAATTAATAAAAAGGTTTTCCATTATCTCTAAACAATGGAAAAGGTTAATATTAAGAAAAAGTTTTCCGCTAAGTATATGCAGTGAAAAAGATTCCTTCAGCACTTACAAGGAAAAACTACTCACTGATGCCAAGTGTTTGTGAATTTTAGAGACGCGGTGAATATTTGAACAAAGGTTTCGTACATTTTGCCTGATGATCTGGAAAATTCTAATTTCACGTGGGTGGTTGGGGGAAATTGAAATTGAATAGTATAGAGACTATTCTGCAATTATCGTCAAAATGTTGTTTTTCTAATCTGATACGTAATTATTATGTAAACATAAATAATGAGGACTGCTCTGACTCTATAACAAATACTTTAACATAAAGTAATTTCCGAAATAGATAATTTTTCAATGAGTGAAACAAGCAATTTCCGCAACG
Source organism: Platorchestia sp. MABIK (assembly GCA_014220935.1). Taxonomy (NCBI): domain Eukaryota; kingdom Metazoa; phylum Arthropoda; class Malacostraca; order Amphipoda; family Talitridae; genus Platorchestia; species Platorchestia sp. MABIK. The sequence continues at coordinate 25,673 of JACJUY010000954.1, forward strand.
GTAATTCAGCTCACTGATATAAGTAATGACAATAAAATGATTGTGCATTTTTGTTGTTTTCTAAACGTAGTGCACCCATACAATTTCTTTTCCAACTTAGAATTGTAACATTTTTCATGGCGTCCAAACTTCAAGTGTTCCTTTTCAAGTCGATTAAATTGTGAATAATTTGCACCGCGGCGGTGATTAACTTCAATTCATGGATGATGAACTTAAATAAGGAACTTCATAGTCTCATTGGGTGATTATTTATAACAATTCGTAGGTGAGCAGTCATTTAAAACAATTTATATATATATTTATATTTACATTTATATTTATATTTAAATTTATATTCATATTTATATTTATATTTATATTTATATTTATATTTATATGTATATTTATATTTATATTTATATTTATATTTATATATATATATACATTCATATTTATATTTATATTTATTAGCATATATTTAAATTAATTTTTATATTTATAATTAATTTATAAAAATTCTTAAGTGAGCAGAAATAAGTAGTCACGCAGACAAATTAGCTGTTTAGTGATAAATTTAATGGTTTTCATGTGTTAGATTCAGACCCAATTGATTTTGTACGATTGTAGGATTGAGCTGCTACGATATAACACAGATATGATTGCATGTGAGGGATAAAATTTCTCAACTGTGATACATATTTCATTCCAATTAAAATTGTATGTTATACAATGCAATGAATATAACACTCTTTTTAAAACAAATTTATGATCAGAAGATTGAATATTCTTATTACAAATGATTAAATGGCAAGGGTTATTTTTTATATTTTTCCAATTGATCGATTCATGGGGAATCTCACGCGTGTGATGAAAAGGAGAACCAACGTAAAAATGAATTTTGCTGTGGAGAAAGGCGGATGGGAAATTGCAGACAGTCTGATGTATGGAATTGTTGTTTAAACTTTGTAATTGCTTTATTATTTAATCCTCTCAGTAATCGGCGAAGAGGGTGGAAAGTGGAGGTTGGAGGAGAGGGAAGCTGATGAAGAGCGAAGGGGTAATTTAATGAAGGGTGAATAGGGAATGTAATGAAGGATGTAGGGCAGACTTACTGAAGTGTGGAGGGATGTTTAATGAAAGCTTAAAAGTTATTTTCATAAAGGGTAAGGGAAAATTTACTGAAGTGTGTAGGAAATTTTATGAAGAGTAGAGGAGAGCATGCACTCAATGGTAACGATACCGGGATTCATTGAGGACCGAATTAAACGGGGGGTACAGAAGGAAGATTCTAACTGTAGATTTTCCCATCTGTAATTTGTTTAATTGTGTGTTTTTTCAGACTTTCGCAATTCTCCTGATCGCCGCCGTGTGCGTAGCGTTCGTTGCTGCCATGCCGGAGCCGGAGCCCGAGCCGCAGTTTGGATTCGGAGGCGGCAGAGGTGGATTCGGTGGTGGTGGATTTGGAGGCGGACGCGGATTCGGAGGTGGTGGATTCGGAGGTGGACGCGGATTCGGAGGCGGACGAGGATTCGGAGGTGGATTTGGAGGCGGACGCGGATTCGGAGGCGGTGGATTTAGAGGAGGACATGGAGGATTCGGACGTTAATTTACTTTTTAATTCCTGTACCAAAGAATAAAAATCAAATGTTCCTTTTTTCTTCCAGCAGTTCGCTGTTGTTCTATCTCAGCTTTATTTTTATAGTTTTTCGGGAATATCGAGGTAAGATGCGAAATTCATGTCATTTTCTAAAAGCAACATTGATCTAAAATATCATGGAATGCAAGCGTAGGGGTAATTTAGTAATTGGTGATTCGACGCAAACAAAACTGTCGTAAAATACTTGTTTCTGAAGAAGCTGAATGCAATATTCAGTTTTGCCAGTCCAGTGGATGAATGCAATATTCAGCTTGCTAGTCCAGTAGGTGAATCCATGACTAATAAACAAATGTCCGTGAACCCGAAATTAAATAAATGAGTCTTACCAAATTTGTATTTTACTTCTCTCAGATTTTTACCACCAAATATTCTTGAATGTTCCTTTTGTGGCGTCCATCTTAATGCAAGAAAAATGAGAAAAATCAGAATTCCTGCGATGGTGTCAAGTTAGCTTCCGGCTTGTTAACGCTGAGTGGCTCCCAAAATTCGCGTGCCCCCCCAGAAACTTATTAACAAGCGATTGGATAGCCTTTAACTCGAATTATAACTCTCGTTCTTCTTGAAATTGATTTAACAAGGGTCTCGATCCTTTTTAGATCTATTTTAGGCCATGATTGGAGCGGCCGGTCACCCAAAGCGGTCAATGCAGAATGAAGGGGCGATGAGGCACGCAGGTTCCTCTTAAGCTCTTTCCAAATATTTTCAATGATGTTTAAATTAGGAGATTATGGTGGCCAGTCAATATCCTCAAATGTTCTCAAATTACCCCATAAACTAATCTTGAAAATTTTCAACCATGTGTATGCCAACATTATCGTCCAGAAAGATCCCGTTGCCATCAGAAAATCGTTAATCGTAGAAGGATGGACGTGGTCACAGAGAACTAACAAATAGTCCACGAGTGGCAGATCCATGTCCACCACAGCAAAAACAGCAACAAAACCTCACACTACCTCCAGATGCCTGCACAGTTAGGACGATGCAAAATGTCTCCATAATTTCAATAGGCAGTCGTCATATCCTAAAACGCCTATTATTCGGACATATGGTGAAATTGAACCCCATTAAATGCTTTCAGTCTTCCAATCTCAGTGTGCTCAAGTAAATAACAAACATTGTTTCCGTCTTGCTGCTGACACGTTTGGTTTCTTGAGGAATTTTCATTTGCTTAAATTCACTTTCTTTAACTTTCGAACTATAGCTCTTTGAAGTTGTTTTTAGACTTTAACAAAACTAGCTAATTTTCATTTACGTCGATGAACGCCGATTTTTCTTCACCAATCCCTTCAAAGGGCGTCTGTCTTATATTTTCAATTGATCGATTCTTAGGGACTCTTACTTGTGAGATGAAAAAAAAACAATGTAAAAATGAACACTTTTATCAATGTTCATTAAGTGAACGTCTGTCTTTGTCATCCAGAATGAATGAATCTGGTCGAGAATGAATCGGGTTCGCTATCTTGTTCCCAGCGTCGTGTAGTTCTCTGTGACTCATTTTGATATTCATACACCGTTAGTGTATATAGATGTCCCGAGATGATTTTTCTCTTTAAAACAAGCCAATGAAGCGTATACTCTATCAAATGCTGGGAAGTCCTTCCCACGGGGCTCTGTTTCGCCGGTGTAAATGTTAGAATTCTACATGCACTCAAACCAGGTCTTGACATATTGATGAACACTTCTTGAATGTTACTATTTACAGTTTTCCTGAAACAAATAAACTTTAAAATAATATAGTACAAAGTATATAGAGTACGTAGAAATGCAGTGCGCCTATTTGGGGCCACTTCTATGTTTTAAAAATAATAAGGTTAGCCCAGGCAGTACTGCAGCACGGTACCTTCCTTTTTTACTGCAAGATACGGGAAAATTTACTGCGGATACCTAGAAATTCCCTGTGAAAGACTTGGAAATTTACGGCAAGAAACTTGAAAATTAATTGCGAATCCCTGGAAATTCACATTAAAAGCCTTACGAATTTATTGCGAGTTAGTTGTAAGTTTTTGTAAGGTACTTGCATATTTACTGCGATCCGTGAAAATTCCCTATATGAGATACAGAACTTGAAAAGGGATACGAACAAATTTACTACAAGGTACATAAAGTTTACTCCAGACACGTAGAAATTTACCAAGGAGACATAGAATTTACTCTATGATGGATATTTACTCTATGGATATTTACTCTATGATGCGTTAAAACCGACCATGAATACTTCAAAATTTCCAATGAAAGACAATTATCAATTGAAATAGAAACAAAAAAATTTTATCATGGATGCGCGGAAATTCCAATCTTGAATCACTTACTCAATTTGAACTTTAATTCTAATTTTCAGCTTGAACTTTACATAGAAAAACAGGTGTTGATAGCATTTATAACATCATTTTTACGGTAAATATTTTTAGTAATATTTAAGGATTTTACCACTGAAGACGTACATATATGACCATTTAGAGAAACAAATGTTAAGTCGATAAAATATTTATATATAAATAATCTAATAATATAAAACAAATAATATAATGTCCGATTTTCCTTATGAAAAAAATCGGAGGATTAATCTCGCTGCCGCAGTCTCGATCAGGACAAAAATCTCCTGAATGTTTTTTTCAGTTTGATAGTTCTCGTCCCTCACAAGCCCATGTTCACTCGGTGACTCAAACTTAACATTATTTGCAAGGAATGTCTAATAGAAGCAAAAATTTTCTTACATTTGCTAAAGATACAAGTTTAGGTGCGATTTCACATAATCTTGGTATAACGAAAATTTCATTTCCATCTTCCGATTTGGCATGCTTTTCAGTATAACAAATTAAGTTTCTAGCCTTTGATCAAAAATCGCCTCATTGATTTGATTTTCATTTATGAAGTTGCAGAAAAAAATTCAGCTGCGCGTTTCCTTCTTGGTTTTCGTATTATAGATCCATTAAGACACAATCATGAATTCAGTTGCAGCTTAGAAAACTGCAGATGTTCACCACACTGACGCACTTAGCATTGGAGAGATGAAATAGGCTGATTTTACGGTAATCTTACTAACAGAATAGAAAAGGAAAACCCTAGTCGCAGAAAATATCATGATAAACATTTGGATTATAAAAAAGATATATGAAGCTTCATGAAAGCTAATTTTCAGATCACTGAAGACGAATTTTTTATTATCCGGAACGCTTGTTTCAACCATTACATTTTTAGGTACGATGACTCTGTTTTTATAGTAAGACACTCGTATTACAGTGATATAGAAATTACGTACGTTGGAGGGACTCAAGTATATACACCATCAATTGGCCTTTAACACTTCAAAATAGCTTCTAATACTTTGGAGTATGGTCATAAATAGCTTCTAACCATAAAACGGTTTTAGAATATTTAAAATAACTTAAAACAAAGTCTAGTCGCAAAATTAAAAGATATCAGAAAACGCTAGAGTATTTTCGTTATTATTTCAAGATTTATTTCTGTTTCATTTGATTCTAAGAACAAATACAGCATACTTCAGCATCAGGAAGTATCAGAGTTTTTCACCCTTGAGTCACCCACATACCCCTTCCCCCCACACCGAGTCCAACGCCGTCAGGTCTCGATCACGCACAGGCATCACAGGGGGAGCAGAGTAGTAGGAGTAAGACATTTATGTATGTGAAGCCTTGCTTTGTTATTTTAGCATAGGCACGTACGGGTGTGGCGAAACTAGCCACTTGATTTCAGGACAATGAACGCAATCAACGAAATCTTATTCAAGATGGCTAGGTAGGAAAACTTAAAATTATGATCTTTAAAGTGGAGACGTAGTGGGTGTGGTCAGAGCTGCATGGCAGCCTCAAAGTTTGGTTTAGTAGAATGACGTTGGTATCAGAATAATATAAGAGAGTCCCTCCAAATTACTGGATATTCATTTGCTAAAAGCACATGGCGTCAACGTGCCATTAAACGTGAACGTAAGATGGCGTTGTTTTAATGTTGAAAAACGTCCAGATGCTCGAATGTATCATACACGAATGAAACCACTTCATACATGGCCGAAACCACTTCATACAAGTTGGAACCGCTTCATACAAGATCAGAAGCGCTTCATACAAGGTTGAAATTTTGTCATACAAGACTGAAACTACTTCATGTAAAATTTAATAAATTTCGTGATTAGTTTCTATTTGCATATACTCTGAGCGTCGACGCTAAGTATAGGAAGGCCCAGAGTTGCTCTAAACAAATCATATGTTAATTAACCCGCTCTCCAGTTTGCTTTGCTTTGAGTCCGGTTCATTGGATGCACCAACGTTTGGTGGCAACTGACCAGGCCCCAGACGACTCCAGCCGGGCATCCCTTTTACGTTTGAGCGTTCCAATGTGTATTGGCTGACGAGTCTCAGACGACTGACCAGGTCTCGAACAACACTAATTGGGCGTACCTAGTACGTTTGAGCGTTCCAATGCACGTTTATCTAACTTTTTCATAGTGGTCTCATTCAACACTTATCAAAAGAAAAGAATAACATCATGTTAGCAGAAATGACACGAGTGGCGCCTGCTAACCTAAGTCTAATACCGGTACACTCGTCACGCACAGACACCTGAGTTGGTGTAGGTCGTGCTGAGTTCTTCACCAGAAGTTGCTTGGTTTCAAAATTCATTTCTTTAGAAAACCTAAACTTTGCGCCCAGCAGGTGTTGACCAGAAACTATACAGCAATGAAAATTAATTTGGATATTTAGTTGAAAATAAACATTTGTTTGGTAGTGAAAATAAATTTGAACGTAAATTCAAAAGTAAACATTTGTTTTATAGTAAATGTGTAAACTTCGCGTGCCCGAGGCGTTGACTAGAAACTGCAAAAATAACAATAAATTTCGAGGTAAATATGAAAATAAATATTTATTTGGCCGAGAAAATAAATTTCATAGTACATTCAATAGCAAACATTTGTTTGTTAATGATTGAGATGATAATAATGAGAATTGGGACTCACGGTTACCAAAGATGTAGAGAAAAATCTTTTTTAGTATTTAAATAGCCTTTCCATATTATGCCTGCAGTTGTACCCAAAATAAAATTCAGCGAGGCGTTTGGTCTTTGGTTTTAGTCTCGGATATCAATCATGATGCAGCCTCATATTCAGTCGCAGCATAGAGTACTGCATACGTGCGCCTTGTCCCACCTTTAATATTTTACAGTAATATACAAATTATATTAACTGGGACTCCAAAACTAAGGAACATAGAGCATAACTCATATGGAGAAAATAAAGAAGCTGCTAAGCAACAAGAGGTAAAAAAATTAACGTCCCCTCAGACAATACTACTTTTTTTCTAAAGCCACCGAGGTACGTAGCGGCAATACCTCCTGCACCTTCAGGGCTGCTCAGCGGAGTCGTGACGTCACAGGAGTGGTCGGACGCCGTTTGTGATAGAACGAAGTGGCTAAAATTAAGTAATTTATTGTTGATTTCCCATTGAGCGGGATTCTCTAGGCTTTGAAAAATCCTAAGTGAAATACAGTGATAGTTTTCCTGCTAAAGGAGTGTATGAAAATTCAATTTCATGTATTTTTCAAATACGACCGAAAATAGACACGTGTTCGAGCTTGATTGGGCCCAGCTTTTGCCAGCGTCATCAGAATATATAATTTTAATTAAGTAAATACTGCACTCATGCATTTCCTTACAATATCAGTAGGTTAGGGTCCCCATTTTATCACTGGAGCCTACGAGTTACACGAGGCAGGGCTGTTTCATACCACTTTCATCTTTATATCGACTTTATGCAACACAAGGCCTCCAAAAATCAACGCTTGCAACAAAAGTTTAACGCAATTCTACAAACCAACGAAAAACGCTGAAAATTAGATGCCATCACTGACATCTGCCAGGGCAGCCACATCGATCTATAACGTTCTTGCCACGACTCCCTGCTTCAATGCTCGTGTAAACTATTACTTATCGCTCGATATCCTAGAAATTTCAGCATTTTGAGGCAAAAGAGTACCAATATATAGGTAATTATTTTCACTGTAAATTTTTCGTAATTTTCACTATTTGGAACTGGAGGTTTAATTTTTAAAGATTTTGAAGCTGTTACAATTTAAATAATTATTACATTGATTCGTCTTTTTATCGAACCCAAATAAATCAAAAAATACTCTATAAATAGGCCCAATAAGAGTGTATAGAGAATCTACATATTTCTACACATCACGTGTGAAATTTTAGGTCATTCACACTCAATATCACATAAGTTCAGATGGAAATTATACGGAAACAGTCATTACGGAGTAATTATTCGGAGATGATCATTGCGGAGAAATTATACGAGAACGATCATTGTGGAGAAATTATACACAGATAATCATTACCGAAAAATTATACGAAGGTAATCCTTTGTTTTTTTTTTAGATTCCTTCAAAACTGGTGACTTTATCAGACCAATAGTGTGACGTCATTTCTGTGTGCCAAGTCTCGGATCAGGCCTCGCGTTCTGGGAGGCAATGATGGCAGCAGATTAAAGCAGGCATTTTGAATGTGTCATTGCGTAGTGAAAATACTCATTCGTCCAATAGTACTTTGTTCTGAGGGTCGAAAGATAACAGCTTGCGAAATGGCTCTTGAAAATATCATCCTGTGCGAAAACATTTACAATCGGTGAAGATTTTACACTTTGACTGCGATGGGTGAAGTCGAAAATTAAACTCAAATTTAAAGTCGATTGTAGTAAGCAATTTGTAAAATAGCAAACACTAACTGAATCATGCCTTCGTTTAGCTTTAGTAAAGTACTTACAAAATTGAGTTTGTGACTACCTGACGGTCAGCAGCATCATAAAAATCCCCTCTGTGGCCACCGGTGGTGCACGTTGCGGTCAAAGTGTTGACGGTCTTCAGAACTCAGGAATTTCTAACAAAGATGCTAGCTCGCTAGTGTGAGTGCTCCGACTTGTTTCCACATGTTCCGGCGCACAGCAACACCGTAGCAACTTCTTCACAGCAACATAGCACCACAGTAGCTTTTGTAATTACGTCAGCCATTGCGGAAATTTTATCATAACTCTTGAATTTTACATTATTGATATTAATTCTTCCACTTTCCTAGTAGTAAATGATGTTGACAGCATGAGTTTGTCATTTTTATTTGTGTCTGTGCAAAACTTTTACAAACACCAAAAACTCCTACGTTCAGCTGTCTATGGTCACAGATCGTCATATCTTTTCGGGCGATGAAACTCGGGAATTCAAAAATTCTTGGCTTGAATTCTGCAAAAACTGCAACTCTCTATCGTTTGTTTCATTTGCAATTGCACAAATTTTCGTTGAACAATTCATTTTCGGTCATGCACGAAATGCGTGAGGTTTTGTTCGTAAAGTACACGTTGTGCTTCCCATAGGTTACACACTGTGCTGATTTACTTGAAAAAAGTATCTTACGGAAGCAGAGTGACAAAAACTTTGCCATTCAAAATTTCATTGAGGAATTATGCATTTTTTCCATGAATGTTGTAAAAATCAGTCCGATATATGAGATCAAAGGCGCACGGTACTTGTATATGAATTTATCTTATTTTGCTAGTAAAACTTCAAAATGAAATCTAATTTTTTTTTATAAAGTATACAAAAAAGATCTTCACGTCATCAAATTTAAGTTGAAAAATTGATCAGTTTTGCTCAAAGATTAGCGCTTGAGAGAACTTTCAACTCTAATGAAATTCGTGCGATTTCAGCACTGGTGAAATTCATGAAATTTCAGCACTCGTGAAATTCGTGTGATTTCAGCACTGGGGAAATTCATGAAATTTCAGCACTCGTGAAATTCGTGTGATTTCAGCACTGGGGAAATTCATGAAATTTCAGCACTCGTGAAATTCGTGTGATTTCAGCACTGGTGAAGTTCATGAAATTTCAGCACTCGTGAAATTCGTGTGATTTCAGCACTGGTGAAATTCATGAAATTTCACCACTCGTGAAATTCGTGTGATTTCAGCACTGGTGAAGTTCATGAAATTTCAGCACTCGTGAAATTCGTGTGATTTCAGCACTAACAATATTCATGAAATGTTAGAAAAATCTCGAGAAACTCTAACTTTACCTATCCACTTGATAAATCCAATGTTTACGTTAGTTAAACGAGAGAACAGCGTTCGAAAACTCTTAGTAAAATTCCCTGCATCTCGGGAATTTCGAATGGCAGGAGCGAGGAAGAATGAGGGCGAGTTTCCTCTGAGTTAATCGCACTTTTTGCTCATTCACTCAAAATAAGTTGTATCTTTGAATTTTACGACAAAATTCATCTCTTTCTGTTTCTATATGAATACATACGCATGTATATAAGCATGTATATAAGTTACATGTCATCACACACGCCAAATATGTACCTGGAGTTCTCTCTTTCCCTATCTCAAGATTTTGAGCAGACGTAGGTATCCGAATGAATCCCTCCAGATACTAGTTTATTAAAAGATCTTTAGCTACTGATGTTGAATATAACCATATTATGGAGAGAAGTATTAGAGACTCGCATAGCAAAGCTAAAATTTTCCATTGGATTACTCCTTAGGTGATTAGCGTGAATAAGAAGCGTAGTAAGTTGTTGGTTGGGTTCAGCATCAGTGGTTAAGAGATATTTTAAGAAACCTGTCTGCTGATACTCAAACCCACTTTTTTGGTTAAAAACTTGCCCGTTGCTACTAAGTAATCAGGCCCAGTTGTCATTGGGGCGAATTTAATCCTGAAGAACAATTTCTGCAAGCTTGCACTGCCCCAAAAAACTGACGTTTTAGGGTAAAATTTGTTACCCGAGGTTACATAATTTGGTGCTTTGACTGTCCTTACTTAAACTCTTCTCTATATCCCACGTCTGAAAGTTACAACACCAAAATTAATGGACTTTGGAACATTCTTTTTTCCATGGTGCATTTCTTAGTGTAATGAATAGTTTGAACGATTATATAAGGGTTCGAGTTGAACAGCTCCTAGGGAACTTCACTCTCAGAATAAATAGAAGAACCAACTCAAGCACTAATTTAGTTGCTGGTAAACTCTTCTGAATTCATCTATCCCCCACCAGTGCTGGAAAAATGAAGGAAAATATGGAAAGAGTAATGCATAAAATGAAGTTAAACAAATAAAAATGCAAGGAAGTTATCTCATAAAAACTCACCTAATTTTAAAGCATCCATGTACGCAAAAGTCCTTAAAATTCATCATCCTAGAATTGCCTAAGAAAAAAAACACACTCACACACACATAAACGCAGACTCAGACTATAGCTAATTAAAAGTTAGGAAGCATTGAACAGCCTGTTTCGAAATGTACTATTATTTGAAAGAGATTTATTAATGAATATATTCCAGTATTCTGAAAAGTGTAGATTCTGTAAATTGTTCGCATCACATAATTTAAAAAATTAAAAATTTGGAATATAAGGTAGAATGTAGCAGTTTCTAATAACGGATTGGGAAGACCGACTTGCAAATGGGAAAAATTTAAATCCTGTCTGTGACTGTGACGGATAAATGGTGGAGGGAAACACTTCCGGCATACGACTCAGCGATCGCAAAAGTAGAAATGTACACAACAACTTCTAGGGCATCTATTTTGTCCCCTCTTCACTTGAAAAACGAAGTGATTACATAAGAAATTAGAAAATTGAATGATGTATGTCATACATGACTTTTGAAGTGACATGATGCTCATGCTGCGAGAAAACTTCAAATCTAACATCTTAATAATTTCATTTATCTTATTGATGAATTTAACAACATCTTGTCATTCATTCAGAAAAACAAATTCATGTTCTTGAATAACGTATTTCTTTCATCCATTGGAATGTAAATTTTTCCTCCATCCGATTGAAGGTAAATTTCAGAAAAGACAAGAAGAATACAATAATATCCTAAGTGGACGGAACCATGGGAGTTGTGCAATATATGAGTTAGATCGAAGTTATTCACTTGACAAAAGGAATTTATATTCTTGAACAAAGCTTTTCCTCCGCACACTGAAGCGTAAATTAAGGACAAGTGGATGGAATCAATTTTGAAATGGAAGTCGTTGACGGAACCCTAGGAGCTGTCCAATGAGTTGGAAAGATGCTACTCGACGAATTCAAATTCATGATCAAAGTTTTTCTCAATGCGTTGGAGCGGTAATTCAAGACAAGAAGAATACAGGAATTTCTCTAGACAAGAAGAATACAGGCGGAACTGTAAAACTTGTGTAATGAGTTACTGTAGATCGATGTTAGCAGCTTGACAAAATGGATTTGTTCTTCAACAAGCCATTTTCTCTATGAGATGGAGTGTAAATTCAAGACAAGAAGAGTACAGGAATTTCTCTAATGGGGAAACCAAACAATCAATGAGTTGGATCGATGTTAATTAATGGATTCACATTCTCGAGCAGAAAAAAATTTCTCTATGAGCTGCAGCGTAAATCAAAGACAAGAAGAATAGAGGAATTTCTCCTGTGGGCGGAACCATGCGAGCAATGAGTTGGATCGAGAAGCAAGTCGCAGTAGGACGCTCGAACTCCTTCACATCGAAAATTGTTCCCGACCAGTTCCCAAGGCCAACGCGCGGCCGCTCTAGTATTCTGAACCGAGTGCAGCGTAAATTAAGTACTTAGTTGTTGTTATCAGACCAAATGAGACGTGGAAGTCCACTGTCAAAATTGACTGTTATTTTAGGGTTGGATAGAGCTCCTTCGAAAATGTTTTACAAGACGCGTTTTACTTCTGAGCGAGTTTTTGAAGGCTGCGTGTGAATTAGGGCTTCCTTTTCCGTTCTTTGACTGAAGAGTAAATAGCCGGTGCCGACTGAAGAAAAGAGTTTAATATGTAGGCAGTAAACCTGATAAATTTGTCCAGTACATTAAAGTAAAGATGCAAAGAGATATTCCCTGAGAGTTAACTTGGAAAATGATTGACCGCAATAACGTTCAAGCCTAAATCTCATAATCTACTCCACATTTTATTTCAATCGAAAACGGAAGTCTTCGTCTAAACCTCATTATCTGCTTCACATTTCATTTCAGTCAAAAATAGAATTTTTTATCTAAATCTCATTATCCACTTCACATTTCATCTCAGTCAAAAACAGAAATTTTGGTTCACGATTCGTTAATACGGACGCTTCACATTATTGCCGAAATCTACAACAGTAGAATAGGATAAAATAGAATAGAATATGGCCGCAGAAACGAGCACAGTGGCCCATTCTCGGGTTTTCTTAAGTCCCTTGCCGTCAAGCACCAATCACGCACAGGCACCAACGAAAGATTTGCAGTCACCAAAATTTGCAATCACCAAATTTCACGCAAGAGCCCCAGCACATTCATGTTAACACAACATCTCTTACTTCCGCCGTTACGCAAAGTGTGGTCACATGATTTGACAATTTTTCTGCATTATTGGAAATACTTGTGGCAAGATCACTTCTTTTTTCACCGCATTGCTGACGCTACAAGCCGACAAGGCAATAGCTAGGCGTTTTCAAGTCACTATACGAGAAATCTACATTTTACAGCACGCATGACACCCAGTGAGCGCGATAAAGACACGAGGTCACTATATAGCGCTCTTGAACTTCATCAAATGCAGGGGTCACAGCCGGCTAGTAGGCTGAGTGACTTTGTTACTATCACCGTAAAGGTTTCTTCTACCGAGGTTAGTCGACGCATGCGTGAGGCTGTGATTAGAACGGTCACTCTACCTTGAATTGCCTTCTTGTTTCTGTGAGTAGGGAAGTGAGGGAGTAGGTGTGGGAGTGAGAGAGTAGATGTGAGAGCGTGGGGAAAGATTTTTAATTATGAGAGTATGTGCGTGAGAGAAGTACATGGGCAACTCTGCATTACAATGACTAGGGGAGTAAATCCAAGTGTAGATAAGTAGATATGTAAGTAGATAAGTAGGTGCAGTATGCAAGTAGATAAGTAGATATGCAAGTAGATAAGTAGATATGTAATTAGATAAGTAGGTGCAGTCTGCCAGTAGATAAGTAGATATGTAAGTAGATAAGTAGGTACAGAATGCAAGTATACAAGTAGATACGCAAGTAGATACGTAGATATGTAAGTAGATAGGTGAATATGTAGGTAGATGTGTAACTAGATAAGTAGACATGCAAATGAAGGTTCACGCAAATAAACATGGAGGCACTGGCCAGATCAGCTAATTTCTGCAAAATAGAGCAGTCAATAAAGGACTCCTCAGAGCACCGGGAAACTCGCGTCCTTGAAGACGTTCTGTGATTTTGAATTGAAAACTTCATCCCTAGGCTAGCTACGAAGCTCGCCTTAATGACGCCGTTTGTCACAGCCCCTACATAGGATGTCGGTTTGAGGCGGCGTGTGTTTTGCTCGATCGGGTGCCAAGGTCAAAACAGGGCGGCGCAGAAGTACTCGGTGCGCCCAGCTGCGTCAATGGTGGGAAATTTGAAAAATCGTTCCGTGGGTCGCACAAAAAGCATGCTGACTACCTTCAGAAGTGTAGCCAAACCGGCATCGATGGAGAATTTGAAAAATCTTTTTGTGGAGCTCATGAAAAAGCTCGTTGACTGCCTCCGCAAATGTAGCCAAAAAATTCATCGATGGAAAATTTGAACAATCGTTCCGTGTGTCTGATGAACAGTTTGCTACTCACCTCCAAAAGCGTAGCCAAAAAGTCATCGATTGAAAATTTGAAAACTCATTTATGGATATTCATTAAAAGTTTTTTAATTACCTTCCAAAAAGTGACCAAAAAACATCAATGGAAAACTTGAAAACTCTTTTGAGTGGTCTCGTAGAAAATTTACTAACTACCTTCAGAAAAATAGCTTAACAGTCATCGATGAAGAATTTGAAATTTCTTTTCAGCCCGGTTCACACAAAAACTCGCTGACTACCTCCAGAAATGTCGCCAAAAAGTTCTTGGGACGGCGATACGAAGCGTATAAATTACAAGGACATCGTGGGAAGACCGCGCTACAAACTTCCAGTCCTTGGAAATTAATTGATCCTAAAGTTCATTCCACGTGGATTCGTATCTTTTTCAGGCTAATCTATCATAGAATACGCAAGCGCAGAAGAAGCATAGAGGCTTGTGAAACATACGAATGTAATGGGGAATCAGCGTCAAGGAAGGGAGAAATCAAGAAGAGACGATGAAAATTCGATGCCTATTGGAGAAATAAAGTGAGTGACTTCCCTCGAAAAAACATCGAGTGTAATTTTCTTGCTTGGAACAAAGATTTTTAATGCATTGAACTCCAGAAACTTTTTTGTCCTATTTGTAAATATCAGAGAGATGCATCATTTATTTCATGAGTGCCTTAAATTGTTCCCTTTTTTCTGTCTTGTATTGTTTTTTAAAAGCAAAATCAGTAAAAAATTATCTTGATGTAAACTCTATCTATCGACAAATCCTCAAATACGCAATTCACAAATGGGTACAAAAAGATGTTTACCTCAAGAACTGAACGCATTGTTGTATTTTCATTCTCTTATATAATACGAACATATGATTCAATGATAATTCATTGGAGAAATTACAGGGTGATTTTTAAATGTAAGTCCTAAAAGAATCTCTAACGACTCCCAAAAACCGGATGGATTTAAAAAAACGAAGCAATTGTGCAATTTTGAGAAATACTGGCTTCATTTTGATAACTTTGTGAGTACAATATTCTTCATGTGCTGCCACCCTGAGCACAGACAAGAATAGGCGCGATTACGCAGGCTGTTCATTACGGCCTTGGTGTGATCTGGTCATAAAAAACCTAACCTAAACGATTTCATTCATCAGCCCTGCACGATTTATCTCATCTAATGCACGACACCATATCATTCCGTACCCCAAAACTTCTTGTAATATTGAAACAAGTTTCCCCACACGTCGCAGTCCACCCGCACGTGACATGAAAATAAACATACAGGGGCGAGTGTCAAATGCCGGAGAAACTGTACAAAGAGAAAACGTTGTGGAGGGTCACCGCGCATTCGCCAAACGCACTGAACAAACACAGCTATTGCAATCAACCCTCATACAAATACGGCTTCATGCAGAGCGATCACGTAGATCTGTCAGGTAGATCTATTAGGTAGATCTGTCATGCAGATATATTAGGCAGATCTGTCATGTAAATATATTAGGTAGATCTGTTAGGCAGATCTGTCATGTAGATATATTAGGTATATCTGCCATGTAGATATATTAGGCAGATCTGTCATGTAAATATATTAGGTAGATCTGTCAGGTAGATTTGTTAGGCAGATCTGTCATGTAGATATATTAGGTAGATCTGTCATGTAGATATATTAGGCAGGTCTGACATGTACATATATTAGGTAGATCTGTCATGTAGATTTATTAGGCAGATCTGTCATGTAGATATATTAGGTAGATCTGTCATGAAGATATATTAGGCAGATCTGTCATGTAGATCTGTTAGGCAGATCTGTCATGTAGATATATTAGGTAGATCTGTCATGTAGATATATTAGGCAGGTCTGTCATGTAGATATATTAGGTAGATCTGTCATGTAGATCTGTTAGGCAGATCTGTCATGTAGATATATTAGGTAGATCTGTCATGTAGATATATTAGGCAGATCTGTCATGTAGATATATTAGGCAGATCTGTCATGTAGATATATAAGGTAGATCTGTCATGTAGATATATTAGGCAGATCTGTCATGTAGATATATTAGGCAGATCTGTCATGTAGATATATTAGGTAGATCTGTCAGGTAAACCTATTAGGTAGATCTGTCAGGTAGATTTGTTAGGCAGATCTGTCAGGTGCATTAGGTAAATCTGTCCGGTAGATCAGTGAGGTAGATTTGTTAGGTAGATTTACCAGGTAGATTTCTAAGGTAGGTCTATCGAGTAGATCTGCCAAGTTGATCGTACAAGTATGAGTCTCAGGTACATATATAGATCAGGTGAATTTTCCAGTAGATCTGAAAGGCAAGCTGAATAGGTACAGGGGTAATAGGTGATATGTAGATAGGAAGATCAATCATTTTTGGATAGCATATATGCTCATGCCTGATAAATCTGTCAGTAGTTCCGACTTATAGAGTCTCCTTATAAAGTGAATTTGACTCATAGAACTTTTAAAATTACGCATCAAAGAAATATTTTAATTCACTTATCGAGGAAATTGGTCACCCATATTTTTTTGTCACGCATTTCGGTGAGCTGAGCTCGACAGGAACACATGTTAGGTACTCGTATTTACTGCATCAATGGGTACTGGCAGTTACTTCATTAATAGCTACTCGTATTTATTCCACCAATAAGTATTCGTATTTATTACATCAATAGGTACTGGCAGTTACTTTATTAGTTGGTACTCTAATATACTCCACTAATGAGTGTTCGTAGTTATTTTATCAATAGGTACTGGCATTCACTTCATTAATAGGCACTCGTATTTATTCCACTAATAAGTATTCGTATTTATTGAATCAATAAATAGATTCTGGCAGTTACTTTCTTAGTAGGTACTCTTATTTATTCCCCTATGAATATTCGCAATTATTATATCAATAGGTACTGGCATCCACTTCATTAATAGGTACTCGTATTTATTCCACCAATAAGTATTTGTATTTATTGCATCAATAGGTACTCGTATTAATTACACTAATAGGTTCTCGTATTTATTTCATCAAAGATTCGTTACGTCATGGCTACTGCTCTGACGTAAATTCGTGGACTTTACTGAAAAATCAAGGGGGTTTCACCCTTTAATGTCGGCATTTTCCTACTCATATTACCGTCACCACAACCACCGTCATTCAACTGGCCACAGGCTGTGACCGACATTAGAGTAGGAGGTAACCGTCACCAGAGAGTGAGCTTCGAGGAAGAAACTTGAGAAGAAATCTAACAAGATATACAAAATATTGAAACTGTTTTCGAGAGAGCACCGTATGATCTTCTGTGACGTTCAAGGCCAAAGCGTCAACTACGCTTTTCCCACGTGTCTGTGTGGAGTGTCTGCATTGGATTTATTGGTTTGAGGAAGTCTTGTAGTCGGATATTGAGCAATTGCTCCATTTCTTAGCTGAAAATGGATTGACGTCAGAGAGATTGGGATGCAGGTATTGCGTACCTGCTTGTTATTTTCTTAATGAATTAGAGCGATGTTGGTTTACTTCACATCCCGAGGTGCTAGCCGAGCAACGAGCGACCAGTTGAAGATGTTCGTAAAATCTCCGGTCACTTTTGTTTTTCCTTACGGAATACGGTAACTGGGCTACCAGGTCCGGTGGACTCATACGAGCTCAAGGGGCTGCATTATTCTTACCTTTTACTTTGCGATGATTGCGAAGGCGAGGAGTAATTTTTTATTGAAAGATTGAAACTTAGTTGGACAACAATAGCAGCATGACGAGTAACAATGTCAATTAAAGTATAGAAAATAACAGAACGACAATAGGGGCATGACGAATAATAGAACAAAATTGACTGAATTAAATTAATAGATTGCAAAATGAAAATAAAATAAAGATAGAAAATTGAAGAACAAATTGAAGATCAACAACAAATAACAACTTGAAGAACAAAATTAAAAATAATGAAGCCACAATAACTGTAAGAGAAATATTAAAACGAAAGTAACAGCATGTAGAATAACTGGACGTAAACAACAGCATTAAAAATAACGGGACACAAATAACCCTTTGAAAAATAACAGGACAAGAACAGTTTCATGACGAATAGCACGACAGTGATAACATATTTTCTAAAAATCCGTTCCATTTTCTGAATTGATTTATTAAAATCAATGAACAAATCTGGATTTTCTAAAATGAAAATTCTGTGTGAAATTCACGGATTAGCTCCTGAAAGATACCAACAATTGAAGTTTATTTAAATGGGATTTTTCTTTTACTTAGGAATTATCCATTCATCACAAACGTTTATTCACCGGGCTCGACGTTACACGGAATACCAATGACGCTCCCAGAATCATTCGTTCCTCACACACGACATCAATGGGACTGTAGAAGAGACTACAAAATCATTCATTCTACACATACGATATCACTGGGAATCCGAATGAGACTGCATAAACGTTCCTTCCATGCCTTAGATATCACTCGAACTGTAGATGAGACGATAAAATCGTTCCTTCGACACACGACATCACTGGGTGTGTAGATGAGACGGAAAAATCGTTCGTTGCACACATCAGATTTCCCTGGGAATGTGAAGGTACCAGTAAAAACATCAATTCTGATTTCCAGAGGCGTCATCATTCCCCGCAGCTCGTCAAATGCGACTGTCCGGGCTACGAAGTCTACCGACTCGTTTCCACAAAAAGGGACATTGGAAACTTGGTCTACTGTCAAGTGCAAAAAGTGGTTTTTACTGGACGGATGACGGCAGTTCCACAGCGGCTAAACTGAGCGAATTGATGATGGCTTCGTAAAATTAAATGCTACCGTTAGGATTTACGATGAAATGCGCGTACGACTAAAAATAAATTTCCTTCATTTCAGGAGTCGTTTTGATATGCGCTGCAAATACCAGCATTTTTTTGTGCACTATAACAGTTCTTGATTCAGTTGTGATTGAGCGTTGATCTTGTGCGTCAAAGGCTACAAGGTTTTTTACAACTATGCGGAAACTTAGCAGAACTTATGGGTTAATTTGTGGAAATTCCGTATTTAGAACTCCTGATGCGAATCGTCACTTCACTTTCCTGGCAAGTTGTTCACAAATTCAGAGGCGTAGAATACGGATACAAAGTTAGCCTCTTTACCCGAAATGAACGTTCCAGACCAGCACCATCACCAGCTTTATGCAGCTCAGAGTATGATCAATTTTACGTAAGCGCTAAGTTACAGTGTTAGTTAAAAGAAAAAACACTAAATTAATAACTTAAACATGTTAAAAGAATAAGATTCGAATGTAAAGGGCTCTAAATGTTTAACTACATTGATCATCAGTTATTGAAAGTTATTTTGAAAAGCCAGTCTTTTTCGTTGAACTACCTTAATAGATATTAATAATTGAAACTAACTAACGCTTAAAAATGAAATAAAACAGGAGGTCCCAGAAAAATGTTGTGACTTTTTGACTGCCTAGTATTTTGTTTTGATGTTGGTGTGCATAGACTTAGATACAAGTTTGATGAGGCAAATAAAAAATAATACCACTAAACTCTTTTCCCCACCCAGCAATAAATGAACAACTGTAATTCTTTTATTTTTTTTCAACTGTTATTTTGGCATGAAACAGTTTCGAATAAAATTCCTTAAGTCAGTTTCTGTTCACTTAGTACTTCCTGATCATGTTGTGTGCTTCACAGAATTGGTGATGTAGCGCGTCTACGAAACAATTTTTCTTCTAAAATGACCAATTTATCGTTGATTTTGATTTTTTATAAGCGTTTGTTTCTTTAAAACTTTACATTGTTCAACACGCAAACTTTGAAAATAATGCAACATGGAGCGGTTTCAAAAAGCAAAAATTTTAATAGCGAAATCAAAGCTCATTTCATAAGAAGCATTACTTTTCACTCCTGCGTAACTAATTATTGGTATAACTCGATCGAAATATATTCCAATGACACCTAAGAAAATCCAAATATATGTTGCTGTATAACAAAAAGAAATGGATTAATTTAGCGATATAATCCAAACACAAAAATACATGTGCCTAATTGGTTTTGATTTTTGCTGAGTCATCTTTTTTCCTCTGCTGAGACCAGGATAAGGGAGGCTGTGATCCGAGTTTTTAATTCTGGGCCGCGGGTCCCCAGGCTCTCACACACGGGACAAATAGGCCATAGTTGTTTCCCATAACTAAAAACCAGCTCGTGCGCAGTTTTGAAGGCCGCTTGCAGGTATAAATGTAGCCCAACTGCATTTTGTGTTCAGTTCGCACCTGAGTACGCCTCTTGAACGTTTCTACTGATCTTACATCCAGAGATTTTACCTCTCGACAACATGAAGCTGGTGAGTTGCACGCTAGTGACTTAAATTAAACTCACAGCATTGTCTTTCGTAAGGTTTCTTGTGTGAGAAATAGTTTTAAGAAATCAAATTTTCTTTTCTTTCTGTATATGAAGAATGTTTGTATATATATTTTCAACATTTGCCAATATTTCAGCAAATTTATATATTTCACCGTTCCCTGAACATGTTTTCACTTCTTAACTTAATGGTACAATAATACTGTAACTTTCCTTGTATATGGAATGTTTTACCGTCTGCTCGGCGTTTCTGTCTGATTTTAGCATGAATAAATCTACTCTAATATCTCGCAATGATTCATGTGGTCAAAAAATCTTAGAATCACAGCACACCAAATCCCAAGTGTGATCATAATCGAAAAGAATCCGTAGGAAAATTTGCACTTTAAATCAAATGCAACGTTATCACCGAAAGCGTGTGATCCTAATTTGACAAAGATTTCGTGAGGTTTTGCAGCTCAGAAGACGACTAACCCTAAAAAATAATAAGAACTCATAGGTACAGGGACCTCTCGAATCGCTTCAAAAGATCTCAGAAAGGTTCAAGATCAACTCATGCTTTCCACACAGTCTGTGAGACGTGGTGCAATGTTGTGCCGCAGTTACAGACGCGGCAACTCGTAACCGGATTTTGTTATGGTGCCGCTTTATGGTCTCCTAATGTGAGCCGCATTACAACCATGTGTTTGATCGCGCTCAGAACGTTCTTTTTGTTCACGATGTTGACTCACTTTTATCTATGTAGCAGTATCACTTGGGGTAGTTATGTGGTGTTGGTCACAACTGTTGAGAGTTCTAGACATTTTGACGATTTAAAACCTGAAATTTGGAGTATGTTCGAACTGTGACTGTAGTTGACGCTCAGCTGGCAGTTTATTTGACGATACATTCCTCCAGTAACTATGGTTGAAAAATTGAATAGTCAAAGCTCCGTGAATTAAGTTTCGAATTACTCCAGCGTTTCTTCAATACTTGCGACTGTGAAACTAAACAAAGAATGTCTGCTCGAAGTACTGCCCCTGCATTCTTGAACTGTTGTCATAATATGTTTTCAGATAATTTGAAGATCCTCTTATTTAGCTTCCTTAGTTTTGCCCTTGTAAAGCTTTTCCGTTTTGAGATTTAAACGTTACGACTCTGCACCTGCTTTGCAAGGGATTTTTAAATAGAGTTACCAAAATAATGCCTCAAGAAACTAAACACGATAAGAAAGAGATATCTTAGCTCCGTTTACGCGGATGGAGCTTTAAATAGACTTTGACTGGGAGAAAATGATATTGCTATACTTTATATCCTAACTTTAAAATGTATGAACAGTGGATTTTAAAATTTTTCTTCTGATTTTCAGTTTTTGGCCTTTCTCTTGATCGCTGTGGCTTGTGTGGCGTTCGCCACCGCCATGCCTGAGCCTGAGCCACAGTTTGGATTGGGTGGATTCAGAGGTGGATTTGGCGGAGGCGGATTTGGACGTGGTTTCGGAGGTGGATTCGGACGAGGCTTCGGAGGTGGATTCGGCAGAGGTTTCGGTGGATTCAGGGGCGGCTTCGGAGGATTCAGAGGATAAAATCTCTGATCCTTTTGCAAAGCTGTTCTATAGACACCGATGCCAATGAATATCATCTTTTGCCTCAGCTCCACTCAACACTGCAACTCATTTTGGCTAGGAAAATCTCAACTTTACAGTTGGGTGCTCTCTGAACAGAGAGTAAACGACTTAGATAACTTATGGACTTGCTCGACTTATACGCGTCTGTGATAGCGAACAGTAACGTCAACTGTTATTTACAGTAATTAGTCTCTCAAAATTTGTTTTGAATGATGTCGTGTATGCATGTATCATTATTTGAAGAAAAATAAAGTTTCCCAAATTGTTTACTAGATGTTTATTTTCCCGCTATGAGACACACCAAGTACAGACGATAGTTCCAAGGATTATAATTGCATTCTATTTATAGCTAAACTGCATTGACAAAGTATTTTGTTTTGTTGTTGGTGTTTATTGACGTAGATACAAGTCTGATACGTCCAGTAAAAAAGAGCGGTAAATTTAAGAAAATTAAATATCAAGAAAGAAAAGTTAGTTACGCTTTAAGGTGACCGTTCGACTGAAAAAAGTCCGTCATTTTTCGACGAATTTTTCTTAAAATGTCACCATAGGTGCAAAATGATGCAACCATTTTTTGAGCTCATGTGTTTCTTTCGTAATTTTGTGTTAGAAAATTGATTTCAAAAAACAAAAATATGAGTATCTCGGAAAATACAGGGGTTGGACAAAATAATGGAAACACCTTGAAAAATCGAGAAAATATGTTTTAAAATGGTGTAGGTCTTTTAAGGCAATTACAGCCCCAATTCGCCGAGGTATTGATTCCTACAATTTGTGAATTATTTCCAAAGGAATCTTAGCTCATTCTTCAGTTTAAACACTCTCCAGTTCTTTTAGAGACGATGGCGGCGGAAATCGATTTATTACTTGAATTTCCATACCGACCATAAATCCTCAATATTGTTGAGATCTGGCGATTATGGTGGCCAGATGAGATGCTCAATTTCATTAGAATGTTCCCTAGCTGTGTGGATTAAGGCATTATAATCTGGAAATATGGCGTTTCCCTCCGGAAACAGTGCTTGAACCGTAAGATGAACTTGGTCGCTCAAAATTTCTGAATACTGTCGACTATTAACTTTTCCATGAAGGGAAATCATTGGCCCGGCAGATTTCCAAGAAATAGCACCCCAGATCATCACAGAACCCCCGCCACATTTTATGGTTGGGAGAAGGTAGTCTGGATTAAAAGCTTCTTTCGGTTCTCTCCAAACGTACACATGGCCGGAGGTCGGAAATAAGGTAAACGATTATTCGTCAGGGAAATTCACGTTTTTCGACCGCTCGACGGACCAATTTTGATTGTTTCTACACACTCTAAACGCTTCGAAACATTTGTCTTTGAGAGTAGAGGTTTTCTAATAATAACTCTTCCGTAAAATTCAGATTTGTGCAGCTCCCGACGAATATTTTGTTTGAAAACTGGGTTCTGTAGGTGTTCATTGAAGTCTGCCGTGGCTTGCGATCCTCTCTAACAATTCAATTTAGAGTACGACGGTCTCTCTAAGACAACTTCAAATTTCAGCCAGACCTGTGCTTTGCTGAGGACGTGTTTCCTTCTCTTTTAAAGACAGTCATTACTTTTGAGACAACACCTCTTGAAACATCAAGCATTCGGGCAGTTTCTGTTATACCAGCACCTGCCATACGAGTTCCAACAATTTGGCCTCTGTGAAAGTCAGAGAGGTCTGCCATTTTTATAAGGTTATAGCCAAATTTGACTATTAGATTTGTGTAAAAACAGTTAATTTAAATAAAACATAAAATAGGTACTACAATAAACAATAAAGCATTAACATATGTCAAGTTTTGATATTGTTAATGACATGTTCAAAGATTATGATTCCCAAATGTTAAGTATTGCCAGTATTTTGTTCAACCCCTAAGGATCTTCTCTTACAATTTTTGAGTTATAGCACTTGGAACATGTTTTCTAGATAGCTAAATTTATTGTCTAAAGAAGTGTTTCAATTGATTTTCGATTCTTGATTTTTTGAATTTTTGAAAATTTTTCCTGAAAATTCAATAACTCAAATTTCAACAACTCAAATTCAACAATTTAACTCAACTTTTTATTTGTTTTTGCCGGCTCATTTCTTGTATAATTTTCTACTTAAATCGAATTTTAAAAAGAAATTGCAACACTTCTCTAGTTTTTTAAAGTCCTATTGAGTGATGTACTTGCCATAGCTGTACCTTCAAAACTGTGGGAGATGAAACATTTCAAATGTCAACAAGTTTAAGTTTTCAGGAGAGCCTGACACACTCGTCATCTGGCCTTATAATGACGTCAGTGACTGGTCTTTTGCATGCTGCAGCGGGCAAACGAACACACCTACATAGCAGCTAAACATATCGTTAGATTAAAAAACTTCTTCTATAACATCACTTGAAAAACAGCAAATTGATAATTTTTGGATTTTGGGGTAAACAGGTCCCCCCTAATTGGCTGGCCTTCGGCAAACTGTAGCAGACGAACGAACAGACTAACAAGGAATTAGATTCGCAAGAAAATTCTACAAAACATGAGTTAATAAAGAGAAAATTTAGGTATTTCGGATTTTGAGCCCACACGGTCCCCTTTAAACAAAAACAAAAAAAACACATGCGTAATCGTTAAAAGATTACATTTGTTGAGGGCACCCTGTTGAAATAAACTAATTAAGCATTTACTCTGTGGGAGGGGTTTGAACTAATTGTTGTGCTTATAATTAGTTTCTATTAAAATAGGCATGGGCCGCCAGTTTCAATTAATTCAGGGAACTCGTTCCCCTACCTCGTAGTAAACGATCAACAGCATGATTTTTATTCTTTTGAACTTCTATTTTGGCATGAAACAGTTTTGAATAAAATTTCGTATGTCATTTTCTGTTCTTTCAGTGCCTCCTGATCATTTTGTGTGTTTCATAGAATTGGTGATGGAGCTCGTTTTCGACACAAGTTTTCTTGTAAAGTGACTAATTTTACATTGATTGTGATTTTTTAAATGCCTTCGTTTTACTAAAACTTTTCATTGTTCAACGAGCAAGTTTTAATAATAACGAAACTTGAAGCGGCATCAAAAGCAGCGCGAAATTGGTATAACTTAATAGAAATAAAACCCACAATACATGAGTATATCCAAATTTATGTCATTGTATAACAAGACGAACTAGATCCAGTAAGCGAAATAATCCTAACAAAATATTGTTGTGGGTAATTTGTTCCCTATTTTTGCTGAGTCATCCTTTTTCATCCGCTTAGACAAGGATACGCAAAGCTGGGATCTTAGTTTTTTTATCGAATTTTTAATTCTGGGACTCAGGTCCTCGAGGCGATCCCACAGGGAAGAAATAGGCCATAGTTATTTCCCATAACTAAAAACCAGCTCATGCGCAGTTTTGAAGGTCACGTGCAGGTATAAATGTAGCCTTACTGCACTTGGTATTCAGTTCGCAACTGAGTGCGCTTCTTGAACGTTTTTACAGATCTTACATCTAGAGATTTTACCTCTCGACAACATGAAGCTGGTGAGTTGCACCTTAGTGATTTAGACTCAAAGCATTGTCCTTTATAATGTTCTTTGTTTGAGAAATCCTTTTGAGACCTCAAATTTTATTTCATTGCTGCAAGAGATGAATGTTTGTGATCTAACAATCTGAATGCTTTCAGCAAATTTAAATATTCCATAAGTTCCCCGAACATGTTTTAATTTTTTTCACTTAATGCTATACAATACAATAATGCTTGAACTATACTTGCAAATAGGATATTTTTCTGTTTGCGTGATAGTTCTGTTTGAGTTTATTGTGAATGAATTGACTCTAATATCTCGCAATGATTTGTGTGATCATCAATCTTAGAATCATAGCACACCAAATCCCAAGTGTGATAATAATCGAAATAAATCCGTACTAATATTTGGACTTTGAATTAAAGGCAACTTTATCACCGAAAACGTGTGATTCAAGTGTGACAAATATTTCGTGAAGTTTAGCAGCTCAGAAGACGACTGACCCCAAAAATTTTTTTATCTAAAAAGCATGAGTTGTGAACGACAGCAAGCCCTGTATTTGGCCCAAATAGTTATGACGATGGTTTCTTTTCATTACACGGAAAAACTAAACCCTGCATAAGTTCCAAATGAAATTCTTTTAATTGAAAATCAAAGGTACAGGGACCGCTCGTGTCACCTCAAAAGATCTCAGAAAGGTTCAAGATCAACTCATGCTTTCCATGCAGTCTGTGAGACGTGGTGCAATGTTGTGCCGCAGTTACAGACGCGGCAACTCGTAACCGGATTTTATATGTGGTGCCGCTTTATGTTCTTCTAATGTGAGCCTCATTACAACCATGTGTTTGATCAGGCTCAGAACGTTCTATCTGTTCACGATGTCGGCTCACTACTGTATGATCTATTTAGCAGTATCACTTGGAGTAGATATGTGGTGTTGGTCACAACTGTTGAGTTTTATACACATTGACGACGTAAAAGTTGAAATGTATTGCTGAATTTGGAGTGTGTTCGAACTGACTGTGGTTGACGCTCAGCAGGCAGTTTAGATTCACGATTTATTCCTCCAGTAACTCATGTTGATAAATTGAATGGTCAAAGCTTTGTGAATTACGTACTCTCCAGCGTTTCACCAATACTTGCAACTATAAAACGAGGAATGTCTGTTCAAATTTCAACAACCGTATTAGTGTCATAATACGTCTTCAGATAATTTACGTATATGTGAAGTTTTGTTGTTTAGGGATTCCCTCATTTCTCTCCTTTTGTTTTGCCCTTGTAAAACTTTTACACATTGGAGATTTAGAAGTTATGACTCCGTGCTTGCTTTGCAAGGGGTTGTTGAATAGAGTTTCAAAATTAAGCCTTGAGAAACTAAACTCGACGATAAAGAGATTCCCTTGCTTCGTTTACGCGAGAGGAGTTTCGAATGTTTTAAAAATTTATTGGGAGAAAATAATTTGCTACACTTTATTTCTTAGCTTTGAAATGCGTGAACAGTGGATTTCAATTTTTTTCTCGTTTTCCAGTTTTTGGCCTTCCTCTTGATCGCTGTGGCGTGTGTGGCCTTCGCCACCGCCATGCCTGAGCCTGAGCCACAGTTCGGATTCGGTGGATTTAGAAGAGGATTCGGAGGCGGATTTGGACGTGGTTTCGGTGGATTCGGACGTGGTTTCGGTGGATTCGGACGAGGCTTTGGAGGTGGATTCGGCAGAGGCTTCGGTGGATTCAGAGGCGGCTTCGGAGGATTCAGAGGATAAAATCTCTGATCCTTTTGCAAATCTTTTCTGTAGACAACGATGCCAATGAATATTCCTCAGCTCCATTCAACACTGCATCTTATTTTGACTTGGAAAATCTCAACTTTACAGTTGGGTGCTCTCGGAACAGAGAGTAGGCCATTGAGAGTACTTATGGACTTCCTCGATTTTTACGCTTCTGTGATAGCGAACAGTAAACATCAACTGTTATTTGCAGTAATTAGTCTCTCAAAATTTGTCTTGCATGATATTTTGTACTCATGTATCATTATTTGAGCAAAAATAAAGTTTTCCGAACGGTTTACTTGATGTTTATTTGCCCGCTATAAGACACCAAAACTCAGGACGATATTGTGAGAGATTATAATTAAATTATATTTATAGCTAAACTGCAGTACTTGACAGCAGGGCAGGAGTCTTTACACAGGAATAATTGACATAGCATTTTGTTTTGATGTTGAAGTTTATTGATATAGATACTAGGCTGATGAGTTCAATACAAAACCATAAATTTAACATAATTAAACATCATAAAATAAAACATTCAGTAGTTGCACTTTAAGGGAACCGTTCAGCTGAAAAAATCGTCAGTCATTTTTCGACAGATTTTTCTGAAATTTTCATCCTAGCTGTAAAATGAGGCAACAATCTTACTTAGACACAAGATTTTTTCGTAATATGGTTGGAAAATTTATTTATTTTCGAAAAAAAGGGTATTTTGAAGAAAATAGATGTCCTTCAATTTTTAAATTATAGAACAGGGAACATGTTTTCTGGATAGCTCAATTTATTGTCTAAAGAAATGCTGCAGTACATTTTTCATGATGTGATTAATGAAATTTTCGAATTTTTTTCCAAAAACTTCAGTTTTTTTCCATTTTATGTCTTGTGTAATTTTCAATTTAAATAGAATTTCATAAATCGATTGCAACTTTTCTTTAACTTTTTTAAAGTCCTATTGATTGATATTTTTTATTCCTGTACCTTCAAAATTGTGGGAGAAGTAAAATTTCAAACGTCGCCAAATTTAAGTTTTCAGGAGAGCCATGCAAACGCGTTATCTGGCCGAATAATGTCGTAAGTGACTGGTCTTTTGTAAGCTGTTGCGGACGAACGAACACACATAGAAAACAGTAAAAGTATCTCGTTAAATTCAGAATAAATTCTCTGTAACAGGAGTTAAAAAAGAGGAAATTGATAATTTTTGAATTTTGTGTAAACCAGTCCCTCCCCTCTCCTAATTGGCTGGCCTTTCGTAAACCGTAGCAGACGAACAAACACACAAGGAATAAAAGCATATCGTTAGACTCGTAAGAAAATTCTCTATAACATGTGCTAATAAACAGAAAATTGAGTTATTTCGAATTTTGAGCCCACACGGTCTCCTTAGAAGAAAAACAAAAATACGTGCGTAATCGTCAATGGATTGCATTTTTTTGGGACACCCTGTTGAAATAAACTAATTAAGCATTTACTCTGTTTGTGGGATTTGAACTAATTGTCGTACTTATAATTAGTTTCTAATAAAAATAAGCATGGGGAAGATAGTTGTAATTAATTTAGGGAACTCGTTCCCCCCCTCGTAGTAAATGATCAATGGCATGGTTTTTATTCCTTTGACTTTCTACTCGAACATGAAACAGTTTTGAATAAAATTCCTGACGTCATTTTCTGTTCACTTAGTACCTGCTGATCATATTGTGTGTTTCTCAGAATTGGCGATGAAGCTCGTTTCCGAAACATTTTTTTGTAAAATGACCAATTTTTTGTTGATGGTGAATTTTCATATGCGTTTGTTTCACTAAAACTTGACATTGTTTAACGTGCCAGTTATGAAAATATTGCCACATGAAGCGGTTTAAAAAACAGCACGAAATTAATGTTCATTTCATAGAAGACCTCATTTCTCACGCCTGCGTAACTAATTACTAGCAAATCTCGATGAAAATAAATCCCACGCTACCTAAGAATATACAAATTTATATCGTTGAATAACAAGACGAACTACACCTTTTTCACTTCAAATGAATTCAGGTCAAGTTCAATTTAATCTAATTCATGTTCAAATTATTCCAAATCAAATTCAAATTCATAGAAGTCAAGTTCAAATTAATCAAAGTAAAGTTCAAGTTAATCCAAGTCTAATTTAAATTAATCCAACCCTAAGTTGAGTTAACGATTTACATAATCACCTGTTAATATGAGCTTTTTTGTGTTAAATGTGCATCTATTGGATGTGATGAGCAAGAAAAACGTTTTTCTTTCAGCAAGGAATCCACAACATTTCTGCAATGTAAAAACAAGCTGTCGTAAAATGTGGTAAGTATCATGTATCAGAAGGCAGAGTGTGATTCAGATCTTTGAGCGGAGTAACAGAAAGAAGTCAATTATTAAAACTTCGGATTATACTACTCATTAAAGTTGTTTTACAATTCTAAATTAATGGCAGTACGCATTCGTTCTAATATTTATGTTCAAAGGGAATTTTATGTTACACATACACATGGTATTATCGAAGATTTATTTGCACTCATATAGAGATTTATATGCGTGAAATTCCACTTTATCACATATATGAGATCATATATGCATGCAACTACAAAAGATTACTATTGGACGATATTTAGGTTTAACCTTAAAAAAAAATATGCAAATGCGATTCATAGAGCCCCTATGTACGCTACCATTTGATAACAATTTATATGAGTACATTACTACACAGATACAATCCTGCATTAGCAATAAAAATTGTGCCATCCCTTCAAATGAATAGGCCAAGGCAAATATATCATCTCTGACGATGAAACAAATTGTAACTTGTTTTTACAAAAATTGTTTGAACAAGCAAAAACAGACTTCGTTGCCATATTTCTTTTCAAGGTTAAATGTACATATCGTCCAACGATAATCTCTTGTAGTTGCATGCATGTATGATTTTTTATATGTGATAAAGTGAAATTTCACGCTTGTAAATCTCAAAATGAGTAAAAATAAATCCTTGATGTTACTATGTGTATGTGTAACATAAAATTGCCTTTGAACATAAATATTTGAATGGATGCATACCACCATAAATGTAGAATTATAAACCACTGTAATGTGTAGTGTAATACGAAGTTTTCATAATTGACTTCTATCCGTTACTCCGCTCAAAGATCTGAATTACACTCTGCCTCCTGATGCTGGATAATTATATCACATTTTACGACAGGTTGTTTTTATAATGCAGAAAATTTATGTATTCCTTGCTGAAAGGAAGATGTTTTTCTTGCTCATCACATCCAATAGATGTACATTTAACACAAAAAAGCTCTAATTAACAGTTGATTATGTCAATCTTTAACTCAACTTAGGGTTGGATTAATTTGAATTTGACTTGGATCAATTTGAACTTCACTTGGATTAATTTTAACTTGACTTGGATAAAACTTAACTTGACTTGGATTAAATTTAACTTAACTTGGATTAAATTGTCCTAAACTTGGATTAATTTGAAGTGAACAAGGTGTAGATTCAATAAGCGAGATAATCCAGAAGCAAAAACACTGGTGCGTAATTTGTTTTCCATTTTTGCTAAGTCATCCTTTTTCCTCTGCTGAGACCAGGATAAGCAAGGCAGGAATCCGAGTTTTTTTCTTTATTTTAGTTCTGAGGCGCGGATCCCCGAGGCAATCACTTACGGGACAAATAGGCCATGGTTGTTTCCCATAAATAAAAATCAGCTCATGCGTAGTTTGAAGGTCACTTGCATGTATAAATGTAGCCCTACTGCACTTGGTGCTCAGTTCGCACCTGAGTACGCCTCTTGAACGTTTCCATTGATCTTACATCCAGAGATTTTACCTCTAGACAACATGAAGCTGGTGAGTTGCACGCTAGTGACTTAAACTCACAGCATTGTCTTTTGTAAGGTTTCTTGTTTGAGGAATAATTTTGCGAAATCAAATTCTATTTTTTTGCTGTAAATGAAAAATGTTTGTGGGATAATATTATGAATGCTTTCAGAAAATTTAAATATTCCATAAGTTCCCCAAAGATGTTTGCATTTTTTCTCTCAGTACTACACAATACAATGATGTTTGATCTACACTTGCAAATGATATATTTTTCTGTCTGCGCGATAGTTCTGTTTGAGTTTAGTGGAATTAAATTGACTCTAATATCTCACAATGATTTGTGTGATCTTAGAATCATAGCACACCAAATCCCAAGTGTGATCATAAACGAAAGAAATCCGTGCTAAAATTTGGGCTTTGAATTAAATGCAACGTTATCAACGCAGGCATGTGATTCAAGTTTGACAAAGATTTCGTGAGGTTTAGCAGCTCAGAAAACGATTGACCGCAAAAAGTTCTTTAATCAAAAGAGCATGAGTTGCGAACGACAGCAAGCTTTGTTTTTGACCCAAATATTTATGGAGAAGGTTTCGCTACATTACACGCAAAAACGATGCCTTGCAGGGGTTCCGATGGAAGTTCTTTCAAAAGAAACTCATAGGCACAGGACCACTCGTATCACTTCGAAAGATCTCAGAAAGGTTCAACGTCAGCTCATGCTTTCCGTACAGCCTGTGAGACGTGGTGTAATGTTGTGCCGCAGTTACAGACGCGGCAACTCGTAACCGGATTTTGTTATGGTGCCGCTTTACATCCTCCTAATGTGAACCGCACTCCAATCATGTGTTTGATCACACTCAGAACGTTCTTTCTGTTCACGATGTCGACTCACTATCATCTAACAGTAACACTTGGGGTAGTTATGTGGTGTTGGTCACAACTGTTGAGAGTTTTTTACATATTGATGGCCTACAAGTTGACATTTATTGCATAATTTGAAGTATGTTCAAACTGTGACTGTAGTTGATGCTCAGCAGGCAGTTTTGATTGACGATACCTTCCTCCACTAACTATGGTTGAAATATGGAATGGTCAAAGCTCCCTGAATTATGTAGTCTCCAGCGTTTTTCCGGTACTTGCATATTTGAAACTAGGAACGTCTGCTCAAATTTCAACACCCGCATTCTTGAATTCGTCTCATAATTCGTCTTCAGATAATTTACTGATATGAAGTTTTGTCGTTCAAGGATCCCCTAATTTCGCTCCTTTTGTTTTGCCCTTGTGAAACTTTTACATGTTGGGGATTGAGAAGTTATGACTCCGTGACTGCTTTGCAAGGGGTTGTTGAATAGAGATTCAAATTTTAAGACTTGAGAAACTAAACTCGACGAGAAGAGGTACCTTTGTTCCGTTTACGCGAGCAGAGTTTCGAATAGATTTTTCCTGAGAGAAAAAAATTTGCTACACTTTACATCTTAGCTGTGAAATACATGAACCGTGGATTTTCATATTTTTCTCCTGTTTCCCAGTTTTTGGCCTTCCTGTTGATCGCTGTGGCGTGTGTGGCCTTCGCCACCGCCATGCCTGAGCCTGAGCCACAGTTCGGATTTGGTGGATTTAGAAGAGGATTCGGAGGTGGATTTGGACGGGGTTTCGGTGGATTTGGACGTGGTTTCGGAGGTGGATTCGGACGAGGCTTCGGAGGTGGATTCGGCAGAGGCTTCGGTGGATTCAGAGGCGGCTTCGGAGGATTCAGAGGATAAAATCTCTGATCCTTTTGCAAAGCTGTTCTATCGACACCGATGCCAATGAATATTCCTCAGCTTCACTCAACACTGCATCTTATTTTGACTTGGAAAATCTCAACTTTACAGTTGGGTGCTCTCGGAACAGAGAGTAGGCCATTTAGAGTACCTATGGACTTCCTCGATTTTTACGCTTCTGTGATAGCGAACAGTAAACATCAACTGTTATTTGCAGTAATTAGTCTCTCAAAATTTGTCTTGCATGATATTTTGTACTCATGTATCATTATTTGAGCAAAAATATAGTTGTCCGAATTGTTTACTTGATGTTTATTTTCCCGCTATAAGACACCAGAACTATGGCCGATAGTGTGAAAGATTATAATTAATTATATTTATAGCTAAACTGCGGTGCTTGAGAGCAGGGCAGGAGTCTCTACACAGGAATTATTGGCATAGTATTTTGTTTTGACGTTGGTATTTATTCATATAGATACATGCCTGATGAGTTCAATAAAAATCACTGAATTAGGGATAATTAACCATCACAGGGGATAACTAACAGTAGTTACACTTTAAGAGGACCTTCGACTGAAAAAAAGGTCAGTCATTTTTGCAAAGTTTTTCTGAAATTTTCATCCCAGCTGTAAATTGATGGAACAATTCTAATTGGAAACGAGTAGTTTTTTCGTAATTTTGTTAGAAAATTGATTTTTTTGCGAAGAAACAAAATATGGGTCACTCGAAAAATAGATATCCTACTATTTGTAAGTTATAGAACAGGCAATGTATTTTCTATAAAGCTAAATTTATTGTCTAGAGAAATGTTGCAATGGATTTTCGATCATTTGATTTGCTGAATTCTTGGATTTTTTCCCCACAAAACTCGACATTTTTTCTTTTTTTTTCGTCTCATGTCTCGTATAATTATTAATCTAAATTGAATTTCAAAAATCGATTGCAACATTTTTTAGATTTTTTAACTCATAATAATCGATAAGTTTGCCATTCCTGTACCTTAAAAACTGAGGGAGAAGTAGTATTTCAAGCGTCAACAAGTTTAAATTTTCAGGAGAGCCTGACACACTCGTCATCTGGTTGTATACTGACGAAAGTGACTGGCCTTTCGCAAGCTGTAGCAGACGAACGAACACACTTACAGAGCAGTGAAGCATATCTTTAGATTAAAAAAAAATAATATAAAACATGAGCCAGAAAACATAAAAGTAATAATTTATGGATTTTGGAGTAACCAGTCCTCCTCTTAATTGGCTGGCCTTTCGTAAGCTGAAGCACATGAACGAAAACACTTACACGGAACAGAAGCAGGTCGTTAGATTCGGAAAAAACTTTTCTAAAACATGAGCTAGTAAACAGAAAGTTAAGATTTTTTGGATTTTGAGCCCAAACGGCCCTCTTACACAAAAACAAGAAACCCGTGCGTAATCCTGTAAGGATTACTTTTTTTTGGAGACACCTTGTTGAAATAAACAAATTAAGCATTTATTCTGTGGCAGGGATTTGAACTAATTTTCGTACTTATAATTAGTTCATTATCAAAATGAGCAAAGGGAAGTCAGTTTCAATTTATTTAAGGGACTCGTTTCCCCACCTCGTAGTACATGATCAATGGCATGATTTTTATTCATTTGAGTTTTTATTTTGGCATGAAACAGTTTGAATTAGATTTCCTACGTCATTTTCGGTTCACTTAGTCCCTACTGATTATATTGTGTGTTTCACAGAATTGATGATGAAGCTCGTTTTCGAAACTATTTTTCTTGTAAAATGATTAATTTTACATTGATTGTAATTTTTTATGTGCGTTCGCTTCATTAAAACATGAAATTGTCAAACGTACAAGCTTTGAAAACACTGCCACATGAAGTGGTTTCAAAAGCAGCACGAAATCAATGTTCATATCATAGAATACATTATTTTTCACACTTGCGTAACTAATTATTGGTATAACTCGATAGAAATAAATCCCACGATACCTAAGAATTTCCAAATTTATATCGCTGTATATCAAGACGAACTAGATCCAGTAAGCGATATAATCCGCACACAAATAATTGTGTGCTTAATTTGTTTTTATTTTTGCTGAATCATCCTTTCTCGTCTGCTAAGACCAGGATAAGCAAGGCAGGAATCCGAGTTATTTTCGTGTTTTTAGTTCTAAGGTGCGGGTCCCCAAGGCAATCACTCACGGGTCAAATAGGACATAGTTGTTTTCTATAACTAAAAATCAGCTCATGCGCAGTTTGAAGGTCACGTGCAGGTATAAATGTAGCCTTACTGCACTTGGTGCTCAGTTCGCACCTGAGTACGCCTCTTGAACGTTTCTATTGATCTTACATCCAGAGATTTTACCTCTCGACAACATGAAGCTGGTGAGTTGCATCTCAGTGACTTGAACTCACAGCATTGTCTTTTGTAAGGTTTCTTGTTTGAGGAATAGTTTTGAGAAATCAAATTCTAATTTTTTGCTGTAAATGAAGAATGTTTGTGATCCAATATTCTCAATACATTTATCAAATCTAAATATTTCACAAGTTTGCCGAACATGTTTGCATTTGTTAACTTAATGGTACAACAATCCTGGATTTTTACTTGTAATGGGGATGTTTTTCTGTTTCTACTGCATATCTGCTTTAGTTTAGTGCAAATAAATTGACCATAATATCTCGCAATGATTTGTGTGATCAAAAATCTTGAATCATAGCACACCAAATCTCTTAGTGTAATTATCATCGAGAGAAATCCGTACGAAAATTTGGACTTTGAATCAAATGCAACGTCATCACCGAAAGCATGTGATTTAAATTTGACAAAGATTTCGTGAGGTTTAGCAGCTTAGATGACGACTATCACTAAAAAATATTTCTTTTATCTAAAGAGCATGAGTTACGAACGACAGCAAGCCCTGTATTTAGCCCAAATAATTATGGAGAAGGTTTCTTTACATAACACGCAAAAATTAAGCCTTGTATTAATTCTAATGGATGCTCTTTTAAGAGGAACTCATAGGCACAGGGATAACTCGTATCACTTCGAAAGATCTCAGTAAGGTTCATTGTCGACTCATGCTTTACATACAGCCTGTGAGACGAGGTGCAATGTTGTGCCGCAGGTACAGACGCGCAACTCGTAACCGGATTTTGTTTATGGTGCCGCTTTGTGGTCTCCTAATGTGAGCCGCATTACAACCATGTGTTTGATCAGGCTCAGAACGTTCTTTCTGTTTACGATGTCGACTCACTTTTTTCTATGTAGCAGTATCACTAGGGGTAGTTGTGTTGTGTGGGTCATAACTGTGGAGAGTTTTAGACATAATGACGATGTAAAAGCTGAAATTTGGAGTATGTTCGAACTGTGACTGTAGTTGACGCTTAGTGGGCAGTTAAATTGACGATACATTCCTCCAGTTACAATGGTTGAAAAATAGAATGGTCAAATCTTTATGAATTACCTAGTCTCCAGCGTTTCTTCGACAGTTGCACCTTTGAAACTAGGAATGTCTTAAATTTCAACACCTGCATTTTTTATCGGTGTCACAATATATGTCTTCAGATAATTTTCTGATGTGTGGTTTTGTTGTTTAGGGATCCCCTTATTTCGCTTCCTTAGTTTTGCCCAAGTTTAACTTTTCTGTTTTGGATATTCAGAAGTTACGAATCCGTGCTTGTTTTGCAAAAGGTGTTGAATGAAGCATTACCAAAATTAGGCCTTAGGAAACTAAATAAGATGAGAAATAAATACCTTTGCACCGCTTACGCGAACGGAGTTTCGAATAGATTTTTACTGACAGAAAATAATTTGCAACACTTTATATTTTAGCTTTGAAATAAATGAACCGTGGATTTTAAAAGTTTCCTCTTGTTTTCCAGTTTTTGGCCTTCCTCTTGATCGCTGTGGCGTGTGTGGCGCTCGCCACCGCCGTGCCTGAGCCTGAGCCACAGTTCGGATTTGGTGGATTTAGAAGAGGATTCGGAGGGGGATTTGGACGTGGTTTCGGTGGATTTGGACGTGGTTTCGGGGGATTCAGACGAGGTTTCGGAGGTGGATTCGGGCGAGGTTTTGGAAGGGGATTTGGCAGGGGCTTTGGTGGATTCAGAGGCGGCTTCGGAGGATTCAGAGGATAAAATATCTAATTCTTTTCCAAAGCTTATTTATAAACACCAATGCCAATGAATATAGTCTTTTACCTCAGCTCTACACAGCACTGCATCTTATTTTGACTCGGAAAATCTCGACATTACAGTTGGGTGCCCTCGGAACTTTCATCAGAGAGTAGGCCACTGAGAGAACTTATGGACTTTCTTCGATTTTGACGCTTCTGTGATAGCGAACAGTTAATTTCAATTGTTATCTGAGGTAATTAGACTCTCAAAATTTGCATTGAAGGATATTGTGTAAGCTGATGTGAATTTTTGAGTGAAAATAAAGTTTTCCCAGTTGTTTACTTGATGTTTATTTCCCCCGCTTTGAGGCGCCACAAGGAAAGACACTAGTGCGAAGCATTATAATTATATTCTTAACTAAGCTGTGGTACTTAGGAGCAGGGCAGGAATTTAAACACAGGAAATGTTGACATACCGGGTGTCTTTAGTAAGATGTGAGGAAAATTGAATAAGATATTATGTATGGAAAATTGAGTCTCAAAATACTCGCTGTGCTCAAAACTTTGAGGTGTCGATTAAAAATAAACGCAAAAAAACCTGGGTGAAATGAAAAAAAGTTACATACTGACGGAAATGACATGCATTGAAGACAGAAAAAATTTCATGAACCAAGGCTTGCTGGATGGAAATAGAGTCAATGTTAGAAAGCCTACATAATAGAAAAAGGTTAAAGGATTCAAAGTGTCATGTTTTGAAGCAATAATTTGGTTGGTTTAATGATTAAAGAGTGAGTTAAATTATGAGATGTTTACCAAAAGGGTGATTAATTTAAACATGTAAAATTAAAAAAGACTAAAGACTCAACAAGGTGAGTAACTTTAATTACATTGGGTTACTATGCATACTGAACATTTTGAATTAAAGAATTAAACGTGTTAAAAAGTTTTATTTCTAAGAAAATGTCTGAAAACATCGTACTAAATTTCTTTATTTGTCTAACAGATTTAACTGCAAAACATTGGTCCGTTTTTATGAAAACTGGAACGTGCCGCAATTAGGTCAAAAACACTTATAGATTCATTCCCTAAAACAGGATGTCATATCAGTAAAATTTGATGGCTGAGCACTGAAGTAGTCACTATACCACGCTTGTTTTTTGAAAATAATAACTGATTTTAAAATGTTATTGTCACCAACAGAGCAAAAAATTTTACGTTTTTGAAGCGTGAAAAACACTGCACTGCTTAGTGTAGGAGCGCAGCGAGGAGGATGTAAGATTTGTTATTAGGTCATAGGAGCCGTTACAGCTTCCGGCATGTTGTGCTGTTCTGGTGGGGCTCGATCTATTGGTTCAGCCTAAATACGATGATGCACAACGCGCACAACTCAACTCCTCTACCCGAACAACGTTACGTATCAAATGAGATACAGATAATTTGAAACTGAATGAGCATAAAAAATTTCGATTGAAGTGCAGCAAATAATAAAAGAGTCATCAACTCTTGCGTTATTTTTTAAATTAGGAGTAAAACAAAATGAAGTAAATGAAACATTTACCGTTTTTGGTTTGTGAACGTTGATTTACTTCATATTGTTACAAAAATTCCAACTCTAGCTAGTAGTGGTACTAGCAGTAGCAATACTAGTGGTACAAGTAGAGGTGCCCGTGGTTGGGTACCTAGTTTCAAGCTTTCTGTTAGACTCCGTTCACTTTACTTTCGTGTGTTTATTCAAGCATGCACTCCCTAATTGATTTCTCAACTCTGCAGTGGGTTAGTAGCAGTGCCACTCCTCAAGCCAAATCGTCTAACATAAAAGTAAAGCGACACAACAAACACAACCACGAGGCAAACTCAGCAACTCGTCGGATTCTGAGCAGTGCAAGTCAACAAGATGCTGTGACGAACCCAAGTTTTCTCATTCCAATCACGTAGCATGGGTTTCCCAAGTGCTTTAAAGTACTTCAATGTTTGCAGTGGAGTCGATGCCCAATTATACTAATGAAGAAAAACCATTGTTTTGGTGATGGGGTTCGAACTCAACATTGTCTGCGTGGAATGCAAACACGTTAACCTCAAGGCAGCTGTCCCTCCTGACATGAAATTTATTACAACGTGGTATAGTAAATTTACGGAATGAGATAATTTCTGCAATTCAGATACCTTAGCGGAAATAAAATTAACATAGAAGACTAGAGCTAGGTTTAGAGCACGGTGGTGTTGCAAAGATCAATGCTTTTATGACAGCAAAAGTGAATCAGGAACAACAAAGCCTGACTTTGTGATGGTAGTTTCGCACCCTTGCTAGTTTTGGCCCTTTTTGGCAATGACGCAGAGTATGAAAGTTCGTTCGCAGGTTGTGGCATGGAAAATACAGTGCAGGGATCCGTCTAAATTGAATTGGGACTTTTCCATGACAGACTTCCTCTTTTGCTGCGAATTAGATGCCTGTGTACGGTGAGTGGGCGCCGCAGTTAAAAACTGGTCAGACGAGGCCCTTTAACTAATGCATGGACTTGCAAACTCAATCTGCATCGGTCGAGTTATTATTCAGCTTGTATTCCTTCGCAATGTGCAGCAAGCTCACTGAAACAGAAAGATTATTATTCCGATTCATTATCCATTCTCACGTATTTTAGGGTAAATGTTTGAATATTTTCCATTTTGTTAAGCTTGAATCAAATTAAATCCGAAGCCGATGTTGTGGTACTTCCAGGATCACTTTTTGTTATGCATTTAATTTCCTCACTGCACGAGGAAGACGAAGTGTAAAATTACCCAGCAATCATCGCCACATATCTGGGATTCACTGCACGATTTTTTACCTAATCTACCAAGGGCGTCATCTGGATGAATACGTCGTCTTGCGCACTGATGCAATTGTGTCTGACGTACTCGGGACGCAGCAAGTCGAGCTGTTCACTTACTGGTGCCAGTTATTTATGTCGTGTGTGAGATTCAGACACCAGCGAAAGTTCTGCTGACGACTTGGTTACTCTACGCGCTGTTGTTTCAAGGCAAAATTCTCGAGTGCGAAATTGAAAAAAAAATAAATCTGAGGAAGTTTAATTGAAAAAACAGCACGTAGTGCAGTCAAGTTGACAAAAAACGATTGCTGCCAGCAGTTGCTACAGGGCAAAATTCTCGCGTACGAAGTTTTTATAAACCAAATTTGAGGAATTTTAATTGAAAAAACAGCACGTAGTGCAGTCAAGTTTACAAAAAACGACATAAATTCTTTGAAAATCCGGCCCGGTAACTACACGCTATACATAGAAGCAGTGGCTGACGATTGCTGGTTTGCCACGTGTGTTGCTACGGCGGTGGAGGAGGCGAGTTCAGGAGTTTAGTTAGAGTGACCACGTCACGCATGGCAGTGTAGAGCTGCCAGGGCAGCACACAGAAACATCTGAACAGTCACAGTCGTAGGTAATGTTAAATCATCTAAAAAGAATGTTGAGGTCAATATCTGAAGCGCTGTCAGTGTACGATTGAAGCATCCAAGAATTTTTTAAAGTCATTTATTCTAAATATTTCTTTGGTGGATAAGCATTCTCACACTATTTAAATAACTCACTCGACCTTATTGGGTCGTATAAGGTAATTTAAATTATTAGGTTCTCGTGTTAGGTAATTTTTTGGTCGTGTTCGAACTTCTAAGAGACTCAGCCACTTAATTTTCCCTTCAGATAATTTTGATGATGGTATTGGAATGCATTTTAGCGTCGTGCACAACTGCATTTGCGGGGCTCTTACGTTCGCAGCTTCCGGTCCGCGCAGAACAAATGTGACAGAAAAACTTGGTCCAATGCAACCTCTCTGGCGAGTGCCACAGCATGTCGATGCAAAATGCGCGTTTTTGCGCTACTTAAAACCTGATCATGGTCGTAATTACCGCTAACCTGCATCGCATGTCATCGACCTCCGTTTTTTTCTATGGACTTCTTTTGTGTATATCGCTTTAGTTCAGCTTCTTTTGCATGTATCGCTTGAGTTCATCTTCTTTGCATGTATCGCTTGAGTTCATCTTCTTTTGCGTGTATCGCTGGAGTTCATCTTCTTTTGCGTGTATCGCTTGAGTTCATCTTCTTTTGCGTGTATCGCTTGAGTTCAGCTTCTTTTGCATGTATCGCTTGAGTTCATCTTCTTTGCATGTATCGCTTGAGTTCATCTTCTTTTGTGTGTATCGCTTGAGTTCATCTTCTTTGCATGTATCGCTTGAGTTCATCTTCTTTTGCGTGTATCGCTGGAGTTCATCTTCTTTTGCGTGTATCGCTGGAGTTCATCTTCTTTTGCATGTGTCGCTTGAGTTCATCTTCTTTTGCGTGTATCGCTGGAGTTCATCTTCTTTTGCGTGTATCGCTGGAGTTCAGCCCCCCAAAGCCGTTTTTGCAATTCTTCTGAAAGCCATATCGTATTCATGGCATCACTTTGACTCCTAAAAATCTCCTAAAAAGATTTAAAAAAAAAGAGTTACAATTTCATTCGTGAAAACTCCTCTAAAGATCAATTTAATTTTGTGTTTTTTATTTTCAATTCCTTTACTTTTGCGATGTGATAACATGGGAATAAATTTCAATCTATGTATGTACTTTGCCCTTAAAAAATTAATTTACAGCAATTATGATGTGTTCAGGTATCCAATTTGCAAAATAGGAAAAGATAAGGACATACCAAGCACGCAAACCAGCAATGCAGACCAGCATTATAAACAAGCAAGTAAGCAAGTGAGCAAGCATGAGAGTAAGCAAGCACCCCAGAATATCGCCATGGTGTACGGGGAAGGTGAAGAGGATTTCTCTGACGGTAAAGCTGTGGCGGATTGCCTCATAAAATAAGCTCGAAAACAACTCAGCACTTCTCCTAAAGTCACGCGAAGGTTAGCATGTTTTAGCTGGTTTAGCCCGCGGAGAAACTATTAGGGTTTTAAGAACTTGTTCTCACTCGTCATCCTGAGGTAATTGGACCAAGTTTCTTCCCAAGTCCGTCTTTGTAAACTCTTTGGAACAAACACAGGCATAATGTGACAAGTATTTCGAATTGTATTGATACAAACGGTCTGTGTTCCATATGCTCCTCTGCTCCGATCCATATGCGTCACACATGGCAACAGGGTGTCCCCTGAACAATGTTCTCACTCTCTGACTGCCCGGTACTCTTGTATATAGTTTTTTCAAATAGGGGTTTGTCGACATAAATACGAGTTAATGAGTCAAATCAAAGCATAGAACTTTGATTTGCAGAAAGTTGAATGCCTTAAAATAAAACGTAGCGGTTCCTGATACAGAAACAAACAAATACACGAGTGACCGTCTGCCCAAGATTGAGTAAATTTTTTGAGACACCCTGTATTCTATTCTAGATGTCTGGTGTTGCTATACTGCTCCCTGATGTCGGCTGACGTTGTTAACGAATATTTTTTTGCTGTGAACAGGTTTGGAGAGGAGTAGTTGGGCTCAGCGACATCAGCCATACATTAGAAGTTTGCTAACTGCCCACAACATAGAAGTAACGTGCAAGGTGTACTTTGTAATCGA
The DNA here is from genome assembly GCA_014220935.1 of Platorchestia sp. MABIK. Taxonomy (NCBI): domain Eukaryota; kingdom Metazoa; phylum Arthropoda; class Malacostraca; order Amphipoda; family Talitridae; genus Platorchestia; species Platorchestia sp. MABIK. The sequence continues at coordinate 68,369 of JACJUY010000954.1, forward strand.
TCTTCTCTGATGTTTTGTATTAATGAATAACTAAGTTAAATACGAGTCATAATTTGACATATGATGGAACGTTGACACGATTCCGAAAGATCGTCTGATTGAGCCTTTAGATGAATAAATCGTTCAGAATACAAGGCAGCGAAATTTACGCAATTTACTATAAAATGTTGATTAAGTGGCTTCCATTCGTCACACAAAATTCTTTCCCGTATTATTATGATTACGCACCATCATGTTAAACATTTGTTCAACGCATTGAATACAACGTTATAGAAAACCGTGGCAATCATCTTTGGCTTTTTCTGAAAAGATTCGTAAGAATGACTTGAGTCGCTTCATTCTTACGAACAAAATGATGTGAGAGAAAACTGGCGAGTGAGATTTTATACCATTAACATTTTGACGTGTTCTTTAGTATTTTCAGCTTGGAACTCATTACAAAAATAGAGTTTAAGGATCAGTTTTCTTAAACTAGGAACAACAGAGGCTGCACCATCACCCCTGCTAGCATCACCAGCCCGAAATTGACTGGCACTAGTAGAAATAGGCAAAACATTCACATGATCAAGATTATCTCGATTATGGGAAATGTTAGAGATCTGGGCTCCACTATTATGCACAGCTTTTATAAATTTCTCCAGGATTTTACAAATTGTATTTTTCAAGCGTTTGACTTGCTGAAATCGAACCAATTGAGGTAAAGCAGTAATAAAAAATGGCATCCCAAAATTCTGATGAGGTTATACGTTTCGTCTCGTCATTAAGAATATCGTTGCTGATTTTGTTTCGTATCCCCGTACCATTGAACATCAAGCCAATCAAGTTCGTTCAAATTGGGGAAGTGCAAACTGGCTGCTACGAGGGGAAAAACCTCATCGGTCATTGTATCTATGTTACAAAAAGCTTATAACTTCTTATATTATATTTAAAAGCTAACTTCTTAATATTTCATTTTTTACGAAGGTGATCGTCCCACACGTATCATCTTCAGAGGCAACTGCATTTTGAATTCAGTAGGATTCCATTCCAATTAAGGCGAGCTTGTTCTTTTTTCCTTTTTTTTGCACTGTCTGGGTTGCTATGCTACAGGCAGACCAAACCCTGAAGGGAAACTCTACATTGGGCTAGATTCTTTTTATAAAATACTCATACATGCCAAAACTCTTCCAAATAATGATGAAAGAATGTCCACAGGAGGTTATTTGGTTTTTTGACTCATCTGTTTGGTGCCTCATAAGCACACGGCTTAATTCACATGACTGAGTTGACATGAATGAATCTTATATTTACATAGTTTCAACTGACTCATTTATTCCTTCGTACGTAGGCTTCATGACGACCCGGGTTCAGCTCGCAGATTTAGAGAGGCTCAAAGACGGATTCATTTCTAGGCCTTTCAGGGTTTGGTGTCCTCTTAAACGTTCACAGCTTCACCTGCCGCGATGATATTGTTCAGATCTAATTTTCATTCATTATAACTCAGTTTAACTTTTTCACCGCCTGCATGCATTTTTTTCGCCGCCTAAACGATTTAAAAGATTTAATCGCTTAGGAGACGAAAAACATGCATGCAGGCAGCGAAAAAGTTAGACTGGGAATCTGTAAAACAGAAACAAGTATTGATGATGTCGTCAAACATTCATTGAGTAAGGCAATGTGGGACACTACAAACATGGCGGTAGGACGGGGATACTGTAGACAATGTAAGGTATGAAATTATCATAATAAAGATCAGAGATTGAACAAAAAATACTCATTTTTAAATGAAGCTGTTATGTTTTATAGATGAGTATAATAAAATATGCGTGATAAATAAAATTTGTTGGTGAAATTTATGATAGAGCTGTTTTGGAGGAACACAGCAAATTTGTGCCGCTATGATCCGATAAATATTACAAAAATTGAAAGAATTATTCCTTCTTAATGCAAGCATGGGACAATAATTGTCATTATTGGCATGCGTCTATATTAGCTTAATTTTTGAGATTTTTCCAATGTTCATTCAGGCAGTCTGCTACACGCAATATCACATCTGGGTACATTCAAAAACTCGCTTATTATTTGAAAACTTGTTAAGCAAGGATCTCCATTCTCTCTGTTTCACCCAGTCCCCATTGTACGCAATCACGCGGAGCACGAACCGTCTATGAGCGGCGTCAGCAGAATACCGGCCGTCTGATCAGACTTAAACTTCTATGCTAATTTAGTTAAACCTTTATACTAAATTCAGAGAGAGTTCTCACCTACTCATGTTCCATTGCCTAAACACTCACAGTATGAGCACATCTTTACCTCTTCATATCATTTGTGAGAACCACACCATTCAAGAAAGCTTGAAAGAAATACTCAAACATAAATTTCATACTCTGTGCCTAGAAATTCGATGCACAGTGCAATGGTTTATCTCACAATGGTCCTTCTCACAAACAAATAGGCCTTCTCACAATGATCCTTCTCACAAACAAATAGGCTTTCTCACAATGGTCCTTCTCACAAACAAATAGGCCTTCTCACAATGGTCCTTCTCACAAACAAATAGGCCTTCTCACAATGGTCCTTCTCACAAACAAATGGGCCTTCTCACAATAGTCCTTCTCACAAACAAATAGGCCTTCTCACAATGGTCCTTCTCACAAACAAATAGGCTTTCTCACAATAGTCTTTCTCACAAACAAAAGGGCTTTCTCACAATGGTCCTTCTCACAAACAAATGGGCTTTCTCACAATGGTCCTTCTCACAAACAAATAGGCTTTCTCACACTAGTCCTTCTCACAAACAAAAGGGCTTTCTCACAATGGTCCTTCTCACAAACAAATGGGCTTTCTCACAATGGTCCTTCTCACAAACAAATAGACCTTCTCACAATGATCCTTTTCACAAAAAAATGGGCTTTCTCACAATGGTCCTTCTCACAAAAAAATTGGGCCTTCTCACAATGGTCCTTCTCACAAACAAATGGGCTTTCTCACAATGGTCCTTCTCACAAATAAATGGGCTTTCTCACAATGGTCTTTCTCACAAACAAATGGGCCTTCTCACAATGGTCCTTCTCACAAACAAATGGGCTTTCTCACAATGGTCCTTCTCACAAACAAATGGGCTTTCTCACAATGGTCCTTCTCACAAACAAATGGGCCTTCTCACATTGGTCCTTCTCACAAACAAATGGGCTTTCTCACAATGGTCCTTCTCACAAACAAATGGGCTTTCTCACAATGGTCCTTCTCATAAACAAATGGGCCTTCTCACAATGGTCCTTCTCACAAACAAATGGGCCTTCTCACAATGGTCCTTCTCACAAACAAACATCACACACCCTACACAGGAACTCGATACACAGTGCAATGGTCCTTCACACAAAAGTCGTGTAGAGGAATCAGCCGTGGCGGTGCATTGCCGTGTACGCTCTCAAATCACATGCTCCAACACTGCAACCTGCCGACTAATGCTGGGGTTACACACTTCGTCTGTCCGTCTCTATGCGTAAATTCATAAAATTTGGACTCGGGAATAGCAGTGTTTACTACATGAGCGGCAGTCGTTCCTTCGCGTCGTACTCTCTGTTTTCTCTGGTTGATGTGTAGGATCAGCAATTTCAATATTTCATTGGAATGGCAGGGAAGAGTGAGGATGGCAGGCAAGAATGAGGATAGCAGGGAAGAGTGAGGGTGGCAGGGGAGAGTGGTAATGGACCAAGAAGGGAATAATCAAAAGTCTGTCGTGTTAGAATGTTAATTTCGAGCGAAATGATTTAACGTAGACTTGCGCCGTTTTAGTCGTACTTATGTTCCAACCAGCGCCGGGTATTTCAAGGAGGCTGGCGCTAAATCGATGCAGGAGTTGGGCTGTGATGCACAAGCTTACTCATCTGATGGATTCTTTCTTGTCTTATTCAAGTATTCCAGGACAGGCTCACTTTCCTCTTTCGGTATGCAAACTTAGGACAATACATGCTACAGAAACACAACTAAAGCGAGCAAATAAAGTTCGCCTGGTCTCAAAATATTCATCTAACGAGATGCAAGCGCTGTGTGAATTGTGTCGATAAGTAATTCATATTACTATAATTAAAAACACTGTTTAAATAGATGAAATGTCAGTCAAAAATAAAACAATTGAAACAATTTATTTCCGCGAGTGATGCATTTGTAGAATCATTACTTGGAACTTCCATAATGGAGGGACTGAGGTAGAACTTCTTGTTGGCCCGAAAAGGTTCAGTGCCATCTATAGGGCACCGAAAGGAAACCTTATTTTATTTATAATTTACCTCAATCAATAATTCATAAAAGTCCGTTAGACTTCTCATTTAGCGCAAGAAAAAGAAAAACAGTTTAAAATTGAATGCTATATGAGGGAATGACGCAAGCAAAACCTATTTTCATTGTTTATTGCCAAAACTTGAAGAGCGACATATTTTTGAAAAGCCCTCAAATATTTGCAAGTGGAATATCGGCGCACGTGTGCTGAGATTTGCCTTTGTCAAGCCACATTTAAATAGATCGAGCATCTAAGTACGAACACTTGACTCAAAAACTGACTTGGCGTTCACGACATGGGAGCCAAACTGCGGTGACGCGCGCGGTTTCTTCTCTGCTTGAACGGTTCACTGAACCAAGGAAGATGACTAGGAGCGGAGGCATGACAAAACTGAGAGGGTCTTCCTCAAGGTTGTGTCAAAGTCAGAGAGTAATAAAGACTCGATTTGTTATTCTGACCAGTATTCTGTACCCTATATTTTGCTAGCTCCTGATACAGTTATCTTTCAGTACTAGTATCATAATGGGAACATTGTTAACACCGATAGTTTCGTATCATAGCTACAGGAACGAGTAGAGCACTACGGCTGAGTCACACTCATTAGTTCAGTGACAATAAGTCGTTGATGCAATTACATTAACGGAGAAACTGTGGAATTCTCCATTTGGGGAATTCAAGGAAATTTGTTTCAGGTGTTTTTAGCATTGCAGGGGAATTTTACTATTCAACACAAAACTTGGTGTAATGTATAAACTTGCTGAGTCATTGTTTTCTTCGAAACCATAAGTCATGCTTTTAGAAGCATTAAGCATTTGCCTACTTCTTATATCACTTAAGAAAATCCTTGGAGACAATCCGTCAGAAAACACGTGTAGGACATGAACATTTTGTTAGCTGTTTCATCCTCTGGGATTTTTGTATTTAGGAGTAAAAATGAGTGTCTTGTTGACACGACAGAAATTATAGGCTGGGATTAACCCCGTGTAAGTGGGAGTTTGAACTCTATTTAAATAAAGATGCAAATTTAAGCCCTGTTGTAATGATATGAACGTTTTAAAAAAGGATAAATTTTGTCCACTATTGAAAAAATGAAGAATATTCGCTATATTGATGTTTACGTGAAGGTCCTGTTTTAGGTCGTACAAATTCGACAACATTCGATTAATTTTCGAATACATATGTACGGGAGAAAAATAAAATCTGTTTCACTTGCAATCAGTTTGAGAGTCAACATCAAAACAGGATGTGATTTTTTTTATAAAATGCAACGTAAAACAGGAGATATCCTGAATGGTAGACTCCATCGAAGTTTATTATTCTACATTACTTAATTTTTTGTCTGAGTTATTATTTGTTTACGCACGTTTTAAAGAATGCGTCTACGAAGAAATCAATTATTGAAAAGTTCCTGATTTGAAGTTGCCGCCGAGGACAATGCATAGAGGCAGGGGGGAGGGGTCGTTTAGCACATGGAAAGACAAGATTACTCCGCACCGCTCCCCAACCGCTCCAAACCAGTTGTGGGGAACCTCTTTAAAAGCGCAGCATCGTCTTCGTGCGAGCAATAACCCAGCAGCCCGCCTGACCTGCGCTTCTCCTGCTCGACTTCCTCATACTCAACGCATCCAACATGAAGCTGGTGAGCTCATCGAGTGTTAGAGAATTGCTCTTTTCTGCTCCGCACGAGCTGCTGTTTGATGTCGGTGTACTTGAAATATTGAAAAATATTACTCCGAGAGTTAGTGTAGGCCAATCGAGGTAATCATGAATTATGTAAAAATGCCCTGTTTCTTTTTTTCCATGTTTTCCATTATATCCATTCAATCATCGTATAACTCGATGCTTGTTCTTTGATATAGTACCTTGAACCATATAATATCCAACAGTAATCCGTGCTTACCGCGAGACGGTTGGATAATTTAGACAAGGTTCCCCTACATACACTTAAATATGCACCCATTGTTCTAGTCTACATTGTTTCAGTCGGCCCTCACATTTGAAGTACGCATGTTGTTAAGGAGGCAAGCTTGGACAAGTGGTCACGCTCCAGAAATGAACTTATTATACCGAGTACTTTCTACCATTTTACATAGCTCTCGAGCTAAGGTTATCGAACCCATTTGCTGAGTACAATTCGCCGTTGTGCGTTAAATCCTTTAAAACGGTGACTACGTTTTGGGACACATGTGTACCATTAGGTCGAGTTGCTCTTTCACGTACAAGTAGGGATGAATTGCATTTTAATTATTTCACTGTTTTGTTCTAAGTAGATTTTAGCGTACGAGGTAACAAATTATCGTGCCATTATATTTTTCAATCTTCTTAAAAAGGATAGAAATGTATTCGAGCCATAAAGTCGGTTTTTCAGTTCTGCCACACACAACTAACCAAACCCATCGTAACAAGAAGCGCTATAACGAAGGCGACATCTTAACGTAAAAATCGTTGTCCTGGTGAGGTACAATGTCATTACGCAACATAACCTAGCGCGATTGATTCATCTTATGCTTATGTTGTTTGATGATGATGATGATGATGATGATGAAAATTATAAGTTCATTCGTCTTGGTGTGGCAAAGTTCGGGTCGATGGCACAGTACATCCTTTAGATGTAACCATCAAAAAACAAGAAATAAACCAATAAACGTTCTGGTCGATTAGAGGCAAAGCCCGTAAAAATGAACGAAAACTCGAAGTGTTTTCATTCAAATCAAAGAACATATTCACTTGAACCAATTTTGATCACATGCTTAAGGAAAATAACCTGACGTCAGCTGTTCCATTGAACGGAGATAGACATGAAGAAATTACTATAAAAAATCAACTAAATTATTTCAGCCAGTGCGGCAAGTGGTGAGCTACTCACTGATTGTTTATAAATGCGACTGCGCTCTTCCAGTAAAATAGTACGAATTTTACACAGTACGGTGACGTATATAAGGTTTTAATTTTGAAACATATACGTTGTGAAACTCCGCATGGAAAATAAAAACACGCAGGGCAATCGTGGCGAAAAAGATTTTCAGTTTTGGCGTGTCCTTTCCAGTTCCTTTTGGCTCTGCTGGTGGCCGTGGCGTGTGTGGCGTACGCCACAGCCTTCCCCTACCCCGATGCTGAGCCGCACTACGGCTTCCGTGGAGGATACGGTGGATTCGGAGGATTCGGAGGATACGGAGGATACGGAGGATTCGGAGGATACCGAGGAGGATTCGGAGGATTCCGCGGAGGATACTACGGATAAGATGTGCATGTTTTCTTTCCTGACGAATGTGATACGACACGGGCATTGCTTAATTTAAGAACTGGTTTGTTAACAACAAGCGTCTCTCTTTTTTTCTCCGGGAGTTCGAAACATAAAGTGTTTTGCCAAATTGCTAGGGCTGGTTAGGAGGTTTCATCAAATTTGAAAAAATCGTGTTCAGTTTGCGTCTTTTTTTAATATGTGAACTTAATAAATATTTGTTTAAGTCATGGCAGTGGAAGAAGCCGAAAATATCTAGCGGTATTTAGGGAAGCTACACATTTGGTTGGATGATGAACCTGGGAAAAATCAAGAACTTTATTGGCTAAAGTAAATCATCAATTTTGTGCAAAGATTTTTTATTTTTATTCAACCTTCCCTTCAGCAACACATTACTTTGACGAATTTCAAATTGGAATTGTTCATTAGTGATCAAACTAGATGAAGAAGCACCCCAAATCGATTTACGGGTAGAGAGTGAACACTCTGCCAATCAATAGCACTAGAATTCCTTTTTTCATTCCTCTCGTTGTTCTCAGCGATACGGAGGATATATTTACTTAATACTGGTCGTAGCCTTCCACGAAATTTGGTAGAATGGCTCACTCAAGAAGTCTGCACGCTTCAAGCTCTGACAGTAAAGCAAAATGACATTCTTTAGAGAATTGTCTTTAGCACAGCGCAGGCAACGCGGATAACTTTAACAAAATCATTCATGAATCATGCTTTCTCTCCTAGAATTTACACTGTTAAGCTAACACTATTATCGAATTTGAAATTTAGAGATTAGCCTCGAGCATTAATTTGTTTCAAGCGACAATTTTCTCAAGCGTTTACTTTGTCAGTTAATTTTACGCGAGAGCGCATCTTTTTTAGTCTAGCGGGCCGCACGCGACACGTGCGCACGTTTTATAAGATTGGGATTTAGAAATGAAAGACGTGATTTACGGTAACAAGATACGTGATGTTAGTTGACGAGATACGTGATGTTTGTTCGTAGGTTTGCAGTGGTTTTATCTCAGAGAACGTTTTAAAAACAGCAAGAAAGCAAATGAGGAAGAATGAAACGAATACTCAGGAAAAAATTTCTGGAAATCGAATTGCGGCTAAGTAAAATATCATCAGTTTAGGTTTTTCATTAAAAAAAATTTTCTCTGCAAATATTTAAAATTTATGGTTTCAACATTACTGCATTGCATGTGATAAAAACTTTCATTACATTTCAATTAAAAGCTTGGTGACAAGAAATTTAAAAACAGGATAAACGCAATGAGTAAAGATGAAAGGAAATGAGTGAAAGAGAGAGAGAGAAATTCGCGGTACTTTCACAAGCCTACCCCATGCGAAAACCATGCAGATCTTAAGCATGTTTCCAAAAAGCCAACATTCAACACTGTCCAGTGAGCGTTTGATGCAATGTTCGGGTGACGAAAATGTTGAACAAAGTTTGTTCCCAACATTCAGCTCCCCAAGTTTGGTGTGTGCCGAGAGCTCATTTCAAAAAGTTTGAGAAGTTGCACGGAAGCGAGCAAGCGTCCAAGTTGGAAACTTTGATAAAAGTGCCAGGTAACGATGGGGTTAACGTCAAGAATTAATGGTAATGGTTAGCTTGAAGGATTAACGTTAATGGTTAATGAATACGGTTAACTTTAATGGTAAACGTAATTAACTAAAGTTAATAAAGATCGTTAAGGGTTAAAGTTAATGGTTGAAGTTTGCGACTAACGGTAATGATTAACGTTAATAGTTAGCGTCAACAGTTATAGTTTACGATAAACGTTGACGTCCTACGTTACTTAAAGCGTAAAAGGTTTACGTTAAGGGTAAAAGTTTACAGCTAACGTAAATGGTTGAAATTAATAATTAACGTTAAGGGTAAAGTTAATCGCTAAAGTGAAGGGTTAGCGTTAACCATTAATGCTAACTAACACTCCGAATGCCCCACATTTGGCCAAAATGTTTTCACACAAGTCTTTACGTCCGGGCGTTAAAATTTACGCCTGAAGACGAATAAGCTTCAAGAACTCCAATTTCATTTATTTGTACCGCTAATAACACTTGTGCTGCAAGAACCCTATTCATTTATTTACAACGTGAAAAACCATTCTACTACAAGAAATCTACGCGCATTTATTTAGAACGTTAATAACACATGCATAAATTACAACTTTGTGAGAAAGCACTTCAGTGAAAAGCTGTTTTAAAACAGCAGTCCTGAAATGCATCATGGCATTCATTGTTAAAATAATTTCCGAAATTTATCAGAACTCGAGAAGCCGTACGAGTTCTAGATAGGGACATCACTACATTCAATGCTCTGTTCCAGCGTCCGAGTTATACATCTCAGAAATGGATACAATGATGAACATATTGCTGCCATCATCATACTTCACTTGCCTGAGCAGCGGTTCGAGCTCCTCACCGTTGGCGCCATCGCAGTTGTTGAAATAAAGCTAATTTATTTTTTCTTCGTCAACGAAACCATGGGACCAAGTATCAAATTACCCTCCTTTCAACGTCAGAGAAAACATGGAAACAAGTAGGCTATCAACTTTCCAGGTTTTCTGCATGAGTGAAATCATAGGTCCAAGTATCAACTTTTAGGTTTCAATCACCGGCTAGCCATTTTTGAGAACCCATCTAAGATCCTTGGTCTTTCTCCCTAAAAACAGGGTAAAAAAGGGGTAGTTTTGGAAGACGCATGGAAAACGCTCTAACTTTTAAAAGAATGCACCGATCGGCTTCAAATTACTCGTAAATGAAAGAGCAAAACATTCTCTATTTCCCATATCGAACACACGATCACAACCCTAACGGTTTTCTGGAAAATACAGAAATTCTACGATAATCCTTTCCGATTCGCGCGCAGTCAAAAAAAATTGCCTTCGCCTACTCGTAACTTTTTAAAGCATGCGCTCATCGACTTTAAATTACCCTCAAATTAAAGAGCAAAACATCTTCTGTTTCCCATATCAAACACACGACCACAACCTTAACGGTTTTCTGGAAAATACAGAAATTCTTCGATAATCCTTTCCGATTTGCGCGCAATCAAAAAAAATTGCGTTCGCCTACTTGTAACTTCTGAAAGAATGCACTCATCGACTTCAAGTTACCCTCAAATTAAAGACTGAAACATCCTCTGTTTCCCATATTGAACACACGACCACAACCCTAACGGTTTTCTGGAAAATATAGAAATTCTTCGATACGCCTATCCGACTGGCGCGCCGTCGAAAACACTTGGATTCGCCTACTCGTATCTTTTTAAAGAATGCAAATATCGACTTCAAATTACTCTCAAATGAAAGAGTGAAACATTCTCTGCTTCCCATATTGAAAACACAACCACAACCCTAACGGTTTTCTGGAAAATATAGAAATTCTTCGATAAGGTTATCCGACTGGCGCGCTGTCGAAAACACTTGGATTCGCCTACTCGTATCTTTTCAAAGAATGCATCTATAGACTTCAAATTACTCGCAAATGAGAGAGTGAAACATTCTCTATTTCCCACATTGAACACATGAGCAATATGGTCGCCCAATAATTGAGAGAATTGTTTTTCTTTCCACTTACTGCGCTAATTTCTCTAGGAAATAATTTGCCGATTACCATTTCTTCACCACTTTTCGTTAGACAAATGATAATTAAGTAGAAGAACTCACCTTCGCGCATTTCCCCGTAGATGCTACAACGTTTTTTAAGTGAAAGTATACCTTCAAACAAACTCCTCCGGTAGGAGGTCCTTTGCTTAATTGTGTCGCATTTTAACTGTTGCACGTAAAAGAAAGAACGAAAATAAGTGAGTATAAGACTACTTAATTATCGCATCTTGAG
>JACJUY010000954.1:80389-123248 GCA_014220935.1 Platorchestia sp. MABIK
GGACCTCCTACCGGAGGAGTTTGTTTGAAGGTATACTTTCACGAAAAAAACGTTGTAGCATCTACGGGGAAATGCGCAAAGGTGAGTTCTTCTACTTAATTATCATTTGTCTAAAGAAAAGTGGTGAAGAAATAGTAATCGGCAAATTATTTCCGAGAGAAATTAGCGCAGTAAGTGGAAAGAAAAACAATTCTCTCAATTATTGGGCGACCATATTGCTCGTGTGTTCAATGTGGGAAATAGAGAATGTTTCACTCTCTCATTTGCGAGTAATTTGAAGTCTATAGATGCATTCTTTGAAAAGATACGAGTAGGCGAATCCAAGTGTTTTCGACGGCGCGCCAGTCGGATAACCTTATCGAAGAATTTCTATATTTTCCAGAAAACCGTTAGGGTTGGGGTTGTGTGTTCAATATGGGAAGCAGAGAATGTTTCACTCTTTCATTTGAGAGTAATTTGAAGTCGATATTTGCATTCTTTGAGAAGATACGAGTAGGCGAATCCAAGTGTTTTCGACGGCGCGCCAGTCGGATAGGCTTATCGAAGAATTTCTATATTTTCCAGAAAACCGTTAGGGTCGTGGTCGTGTGTTCAATATGGGAAGCAGAGAATGTTTCACTCTTTCATTTGAGAGTAATTTGAAGTCAATATTTGCATTCTTTGAAAAGATACGAGTAGGCGAATCCAAGTGTTTTCGACGGCGCGCCAGTCGGATAGGCTTATCGAAGAATTTCTATATTTTCCAGAAAACCGTTAAGGTTGTGGTCGTGTGTTTAATATGGGAAACAGAAGATGTTTTACTCTTTCATTTGAGAGTAATTTGAAGTCAATATTTGCATTCTTTGAAAAGATACGAGTAGGCGAATCCAAGTGTTTTCGACGGCGCGCCAGTCGGATAGCCTTATCGAAGAATTTCTATATTTTCCAGAAAACCGTTAGGGTTGTGGTCGTGTGTTTGATATGGGAAACAGAGGATGTTTCACTTTTTAATTTGAGGGTAACTTGAAGTCGATGAGTGTATTCTTTCAGAAGTTACAAGTAGGCGAAGGCAATTTTTTTTGACTGCGCGCGAATCGGAAAGGATTATCGTAGAATTTCTGTATTTTCCAGAAAACCGTTAGGGTTGTGGTCGTGTGTTCAATATGGGAAATAGAGAATGTTTTGCTCTTTCATTTAAGAGTAATTTGAAGCCGATCGGTGCATTCTTTTTAAAGTTAGAGCGTTTTCCATGCGTCTTCCATAACTACCCCTTTTTTACCCTGTTTTTAGGGAGAAAGACTAAGGATCTTAGATGGGTTCACAAAAATGGCTAGCCGGTGTTTCAATTAGCCATCATGCAGACACTTCGTTACCTTGAAATAATGTGCGCTAGATGCTCATAAGGTTAATATTGAAATTCAGTTCTTGATGTTGACTTTGACTTCAGTCCTTGATGTAGACTACCAAGAAATAAGTTTAAAAAATTCTTCAAGTGTTTCTTCACTTGAAATTCTTCAAAATTTTTCACATGAAAAAAGAAAATTGATTTTTTGATTTACAAATGATTCAAATGATGTTATACATTGGCTTGTGAAATGGCTTGTTATATGATATATACATGACACATACAATGTATAGCAATGGTTTTTATAATGTCTTAAAATATGTAAAGATTTTCAGTTGGTCAACGTTCCACGGGTATCATAATACCCATGTCCATAGTTTAACAAATCTTGAGAGAAAAACTTAAAAATCTACTTCATTGGTTCAATTATTGTAAGTTCCTGAAGTATTATTAAAACTGTAAATACTGGTGAAAAAAGAGTGAGACGCTTGAAGTAAAACACAATGGAGGACAGTATTCCGTTCCATTCACACTCCAGCCTTGATATTGTGAAAGTTGGAAGTGAAGGATTCTGCTGCTAAAACTGGAAAGCCAACATGTCAGAAATTTAAAACTAGCTTTTTGTGCAGACGTAACAGCATGTATCTGTTAACTAACTCTGGAAGCTTACTTGATCACAAAAGAAATTGTAGAATTTCCCATCAAAGTAAACCGGCGGAAAACATGGCTGAGACTTGGTAACTAGGATGGACTAACTGACATGACTAACGACAACATGTTACAGTGGTCCATGAAACGTGGAGCACCTAATGTTTACGTGGAAACATCAACAGACAAGCGTAGCAGCCGTAACATCTGAGACAAATGCAAGTTATTACAGAAGCAAAATTATTCAATTATATTTTCTGAGACATCCTAGAAGCGTCTCGTAGCTAAACCTTCCTCGGGATCTGATACTGAAATTGTGTAGATTCCGGCAGTATCGGCCAAAACAAACAAAAAGAAGCGGAATGCGTACATAAGATTCATAAATCAAATGTTTTTTGAACGTCATTTCTGCCTCACGTTTTAAATTTGTATGAGAGCGACAAGCAATTTAAGTAAATTATTTCCAGATGCGATTCATTAGTAGCAAACAATCAAATATGGCGAATTCTATTTAATTAGTTGGTAAACTTTGCAGATTAATTGCTGAAAAATTTTCTCCTGAAAAATCACAAGAAGCAGGGTTTCGTACCACACCGTAATTCAAAACAAACTTCGACTTTATATCGAAGTTCCCCAAATATTAATTTCATAAATAGAAAACCCCCCCTCCAAAGCTTAAGGAAGACTAAAACAAAATTGGAACTTTGCACAGTGATTTATATGTTATTTCGCTATTACTCAAAAATTTGCAGTAATATTCCATGAAAATCTACAAATTTTTTTCACTTGAAGAGATCATGCTCGTCATTGCCTGAAATATTTTATTCGGGAACATTTATTCGGACATTAATTGTTGCAGTCAATCACTATCGACTTGCACAAGCGAATTTAACTCAAGAAAGAAGGGATGTAATTCTTCAGATTAATGCCGAAGAGCATCGAGTTGCACGAGAGAATTTAACTCATGAAAGAAGTCATGAAATTTTTCAGACTTATACCGAACAGCATCGAGTGGCACGGGTGCTGCCACTTCTTCTTGCAAAATTTCTCCCCAAGATCCAACTGGACGACTGTTGTTTGAAGCCCATTTGATAGTGTGGGATGAAGCTCCAATGAGTCATCGTCACCTGTTAGAATGTCTTGACCGTACCCTTTTTGGAGGAAAACTCGTGGTACTTAGTGAGGATTTCCGTCAAATTTTGCCAGTTGTCAGGAGAGCTCAGCGTCCTACCTTGGTCAAGGCCTGCATGAAAAAATCTGTTCTTTGGCAAAGTTTTCAAATTTTCCACCTGAGAAGGAATATGAGAATGTTGAACTGTGTAAACAGTAACGATCTCACATCACACGCCAGGCTCAATCACCATGCCGAATGGCTTCTTCAACTAGGAGAAGGAAAACTGGGAACTGTTGAAAATGGACCATTTGCAGATACTATTGAACTGCCTCAACATTTGACTGTGAATTCAAAGCAGGAATTGATTGACTTTGTCTATGGAAATATTGACAGCAATTTTGGAAATGACCAATGGATTTCTTCAAGAGCAATTCTGACAGCTACAAATGAGGACGTTGACCATCTTAAAAACATTCTTATGGATAAACTCCCGGGAGATTTGATTTTCCTGAAGAGTATTGATTCAGTTTCTGATGATGACCAAGCCTCATTGTACCCGCCAGAGTTTATAAATTCGCTATACTTGAGTGGTTTGCCCCCACATGAACTGAACCTGAAATTTGGAGCTCCAATAATGCTACTTGAAAACCTGGATCCCAGAAATGGGCATTGTAGTGCCATCAGGTACAAGGTTGTACAAATAAATGAATACCCGATAGATGAGGAAAAATTAACTGGACTTGATACTGGCCAACCCATACTAATTCCTCGAATGTGTCTAATGCCTTCAGACTCGGATTTGCCATTCACGCTACAAAGACGGCAATTTCCCTTAAGACCGGCATTTGCAATGTCAATCAACATGAGCCAAGGACAGAGTCTATCAAAGTGTTGTCTCTATTTACCCAGTCCTGTCTTCACCCATGGCCAACTGTACGTTGCTGCTAGCAGGGCTGGTGATCCAAGCAATCTAAAAATATTGGCCAGTCAAAATCAATTGTTCGCAAATTTACCAAGAGGAAGACGATTAAACAACAACCAAACACTGACGAGGAATGTTGTATATACAGAGATTCTGTAAATATTGTGCGTACAATTGTAAATTTGTTTATGTACGCTATAATACATGTTTATATTGGGCTCTCAGCTCGCTCAGTTCTCTGTCTTTCTCTTGCCCTAAGCCGCATCAGCCTTTAAGAGAACCATTTCCAAAAACTGGAAACTTTTATTCTATTGGACGTACGTCTATGAAAATTTGCAGACTACTAGATCTCCACATTCGTAACAACTTTAATTAAAGATTTTTTTTTCATTTGGGGCATAGAAAATGAATTACTCCTTGTAATAAAAAAAACATATATATATATTTTTCATAATAACTCCGAAATTTACAAAGCTAGAGCAATGCGGTTTGTTGCATTTGAAAGTAAAATGTGTGCTCTAAAAGTGCAAACGGGGATTTTTTTTATTTATATCATTTCGACTTCATATGAATTTTTTTGAAAGAAGTAGGGTAAAAGTTAAAATTTTAGGGTGAAAAAATCTACGAAAAGTTTTACATGAAGAATTTGGAAAATCCCTCGAATCCAATTTTTAGAGCACACATTTTACTTTCAAATAAAAAAAACCGCATTGCTGTAGTTTTGTAAACTTCGGAGTTATTATGAAAAACGTCCTGACAACTTACTTGTTTTTAAAAAAGATTTTTAAGATTAAAAATGCTTCTCCTCCTACAGTTTTTGAGCTACAGTAATTATTTTAATATCATTGGATGCGAAAAAACGAGAACTTTCCAAAAATTTAAATAGCTTTTCGAAATTCATTTTTGTTTTTAAGTTATAACGTCATAAATTTGAATTTTTTTGTTTGTTTTTTGCTTTTTTAATTTTTTATTTTTTTTAATATGAAATTTAAAATTTGAGGAAAAGCATTTCCTATCAGTGTACCAAATTTCATTGCTCTAAATTCAATAATAAAGAAAAGGTTCGGAAGGGGGACGCTTACCTTGAGGAATATGAATGATGAAATATAAAAAATTAAAAAAAAAATTTGGAAATTTGAGGAAAAGCATTTAATTTTTTTGGAATGTCCACGTTATTCTGCATCCAATGATACCAAAATCATCACTGTAGCTCAAAAACTGTCAGAGAAGAAGCATTTAGAAAACCCCCCCAAAAAAGTCGTTTTCTATGATTTCCCATTTTCTTTTCAAGAAAATCGCTTTTTTTCAAAGAAGGTAAATGATTTTATATTGCATTTCCTATCAGTGTACCAAATTTTATTGCTCTAGGTTCATAAATGAAGAAAAGGTCCGAAAGGGTGATGCTCTCCCCCTCTCGGGGGGGCGCTAGCTCTGGGATACGTTCCTGATATTTCTACAGACATTCGGGGACATATCTCAAACTCTTTTAAAGCAATAAAAAAAAACAATCAGGAAAATCTCATCTTGTACTGAAATGCTCGGAAATGGTTCTCTTTGAGTTATCGGTGGATGTGGGGAGGGAGGAAGAGACTAATGAGTTGCCAGTAGGAGATTTTTTTAAAATAAGTGAAAATGTTTCAGTTTCTGGCAGAAAGGAACGCTCTATAATGTTGTACATGGCCGAGAAAATCAATAGAAAATAAATTCTATGGAAAAGCTGTGTTTCCTTAAAAAAAATCTGATTGCAGAGTATATAATTAATTTTATAAAATCATTTCATCAGTTTGCAGACCACTATTTAACACATCAATTAGTTTGAAAATGTTATTGATGCTAATATTTATCGATACTAATATTTCCAGGGTAAAAATAAAGAAGTGATACCTAATACCTGCAAGATCAGATACATGCGAATTGAGACTAGAAAAATGTTTTCTCCCAGTACTAGCGAAACTTCCTTAATTATCTGTCATAATATTATTAACCGTATATTAACGGGCATTGCACTAGTTTCAATAATCAGGAAATTCACAATTCTTCAGACGAATGTTCATTAGGAACTTGAAAACGATGAACACAGCACGTAGTGAAATCAATCTAAATTTAATTTCCATTTAGAGAAGTACATAATGCATATTGAAACTTTGCACACAAAATTATTGATAATTACAATAAAGACTGAATATCATATGTGAGATATTGAAACTATGCAAAAAAAATTATCTTGTTGATTAAGGCTCTTGATCAAGTAGCTGTTGGCATGGGTGTAGTTGTCTGCCGCAATGGCTGGAGTGACACAAGGCACGCATATGTCAATGACATGCCAGAGAACCTCCTCCAGGTGCTGACACAGCGACTTTCCGGCTCTGCGCGCTGCCGACACAGTGCTTGTTTCCATGATGCCATTCAGATGGTGCAACTGTGGCATCTGAGACGTAGGGCTTGCGGTCGAAAGGAGCACGAAGAGTTCTATTGAGATCCCTGACGGTGATGGTTGGAGTAGCTTCGATCAACATCACAAGTAAATCCAGGCTCTCAAGATCTATCATCTTCTTGCGACCACAAGTCTTGCGCCGGCAAAAACAGATTATCGTTGTTGGTAGGACCTAACAATGGAATAAGCGGTGGTACGCTTCACTCCCAGTTCTTGGACAGTAGTACATGTCACACGTGAACCGGCCACGTCAGAGTTGTTCTGGAAAATTCCATTACTTCCCGGTCAGTGCATCATCCACTGACCGGGAAGTTATGGAACCTAGCCCCATATTATTGCCGGGTGGCATTCACAATCCCGAAAGTCAAAATCCCGAATGTCAAAATCCGGAATATCAAAATCCTGAAAATCAAAATCTCGAATGTCCTGTTCAGTTAAAAACATCTAATACCATATTTAAATACGAGCTGTCATGGAGAATTTTCATCAATTATTATTTTCAATTCTTCACTACACCAATTCGTAACACACACCACCAATTAGGGTCGACGCATCCACTGCCAAATTTTGTCGGGAATTAGTTATTCGAAATTTTGACTTTCAGGATTTTGACATTTGGGATTTTGAGGCGGACCCATTATTCTCAATTTTTATTGAATGAGGAAGTGCGGGAAAATGATTTCTCTGGTCGACAGGAGTTTAAAAGATATTGTTACAACTTATGACGTTTCGTTACTATTTTTTGCAACTGTTACATTATTTTGAACCTGTGATACCGGTTGTATGAAGCATTGTTACAAGATTTGATTATTTATTAAAGAAAATGAACGTCTGTTGCAACATTCTGAGAGTGTTATACAATTTGAAGCAACTTTATATTTATTTGTCTATGTCACTTCATTTTGCATCTGTTATCAATTTTACAGCATCGTCACTGGATTTGTACTGGATGTTGTTATATTTTGAGCAGCTGTTATTAGTTTTTATTCGGTGTTATATGATTGTGCAAACTGTTGCTATGTTGTTTTGACGTGTGGTTATAAAACGAGAAAAGGTGGGTGACAGTTATATGCCCGAATTATTTCGCGGAAGTTAGACTCTTAAGGAATTATAGTCACTAGTACACCCCTGTTTTTTAGAAGGGGGGAGGGGAAGGTGATGTTACGCTGCTGGCTCTGCGAGAAAATCGAGGTGGGGTGTTGGGTTTTTTGGTGTACGCGATCCGTCATAAATGACTGGAATCGATCTTTTCCCCAAAAAATATACTTTAGATGTGGACCAAAAACAAATATATCCAACCCGGGACTAAAATACTCTTAATCTTGTGCACTGGGGAAATTTCTATCAAAAATAGTCACTAAGCTTCCTTGACAGCGTGATAAAGAGGCAGACCAATTAAGCTTTAACATGGCTTTCCCACGATTTTATATGCTATCTCATACCTTTCCTATACTTTCCTCAGTCTCAACTACTGATATTCTATACAACCTAATCTAACCTACCAATATACGTGATGCACATTCCGTCTCCGAATCTGCTGGGTTAATGTTCCGAAAATAATTGTGGAGTTGATGAAGCTTGTATCACAGATACGCTCATCAAATACTTTCGGCTGATGGGTGTGACCCACAGACGGACGGACGGACGCGGCTCCTATTATAACAGTGATGATTGCTGGTAAAGAGACATGGAAGAGCTGTAAATATTGAAGTAATGATCATGTAGGCTAGCGCAAGTCCATATTTCAAAAATTAATGCTCGTTCGAAATCAATTTGCTCCGAATTTAAGCCGTTAAAGACTGTATCAAATTTTTCTGGTTACTTAATAACCTTAAACCATGAAAATTTGATACGTTCTTGAACGTTTTAAATTTAGAGCTAAATGATTCCAAACGGGCATGAATATTTGAAATATGGACTCACGCTAGTCGTGATTGTGCCCGTCGAAGGCTTCACCATAGACGTTTCTGCAAAACTAAGTAGGGAAAATGAGGCGTCGAAGCATTTTAAAATAAAACACTTATCCGCAGATTAAAATTCCTTCTGTTATACACTAGATGACTAGATAATACTAAGTTGGTTGCTTGGTTGGCTTATTCATCTCTCTGTGACGCTCTTAAAGATTTACACTAATGATAGAGTTATTAGAGTTAATATGTGATAGGTAGAGACTGTTGGATTGTCACACATTGGAATCAAGCTAGATGTGCTTAATGACCGTATCTTTGATACGAGTTTCACAACATTATCGAATCCCGTCATTTTTGACGGGCCGTGTTCACTTTAATAAAATGCAGAATACGACACTGTATTTTTTTGTAAACGATTCAGAATAATAATCTGTATTTTAAACTTAATGCTGCGAATGAGCACTGCTCGTAGATGTGCGGTATACTTCATTAATGAGACTACTCACTCACGTCGTAGTCCGACTCCCGACTTCGGATAACTCACTAAATATTTGAGAAAAACTCTAAGCCAAAATTTACAGGATGAATAAGCTTTTGAGTGGTTGATTCTGTAGGCAGCAAACTTTTTTTGACGTTAGGTTGGGATTCAAACACGAGATCTTCAAGTGCTGCCACCAAGTGCACAGAAACAAATGTGGGATAAAATAATAATAATTAGAACGAAAACATGACCATCGAAAGATATGCATTCCACACATGAAAGCAGTATATGTACTCATGAATGCAATATGTGCTCATGTACTGGCATGTGGTGTAGAAAACTTACGATATACGCGAGTATAAATTGGAATTTTGAGGGAAAAACGTTGTTCATGAAATTACGTTTCTCAATATTATGCTAATTTGACTATGCTTAGAATTATGTAAAAAAACACCAGATTTGTTCTAACTTTTAGGTGAGTTACTATATTATCAAAGAAAGAAAACACACGAAAGAGAACATGCCGTTTTTAGCTCGGGATGAAAGATTAACATTTGTCCAATTAAGCTTCAGTTAGTGAACAAAATAATAGTAAAAATAATAATGGTATATAAAAATAGGGATGGTAATGTTCGTTCGTAAAATGCGTTGGTAGGATACAGCTCAGGAGTAAATATGTTTAACATATTAACAAAGAAAAGCAACTGAACAAATGAAAATGCAAATAAATTTGGTTGAACATATTTCTACTATCGTGCAGGTGCCGTCGAGAATAACGTGATTTGATGGTGTTAAATAAATCCCAAAAATCATTGAATTAAGTTGTTAGTGTATGAAACAGCATTCATTTCTTCGCGAATTTTCCCAAATTAAACATTTACATATGGGCACCAAAAATGACTATCTATTCTAGATAACATCGGAGATTTAAATTTTACTTGTATCCAGTGAGGAAGGGAAACCCGTATCACAGCTACGCTCATCATATACTTTGAGCTATGTCAGTCAAAAATTCGATGGTTTCAGATAAAAACCTGCACGTACTCTATCAAACGTGCTCCGTAAAAAATGATGAGAACATTGAATGATCGATAAAGCGCGTAAACAACTTCATAAGATTAAAAATAATGTGAAAAAAAATCATTTTTTTTTCATAATTCCTTAGATAACGAGTGTTCGACATATCTATGACGCAAACATAACTTCCTTTTGAATTTTTCCTGTATTAATTCCTCACTTATGTACATTGAGTATATCTAACCATCCTATCTATAGTGGAGATTAGTTTTACTTGTTTGATTGTGAAATCCGCATGTCAGAACTATGGCAGAAAATGTTTTAACGGACAAAAAAAACGAAAAAAACAACACCCAACTCATATTATTATAGATACATATTGAAATATGATTTAAAATTAGAAATTAGAAGGATAATGTACCAATATAATTAATGAGAGTTTGTTGCTTGCTCAGTTAGATAAGCTATCTGTTCCCACCTCCACCCAGTAAACTTGGCACCGTAGCTCCTCGTGGTTATCGCCAATTCCTGTGTTTTAATTTTAATTAACATGCCTTGGTGGGAATTTTTTCTTGTGTCATCCTGACACAAAATTAGAAAAATTGCGAGAAAAAACATGCGTACTTGGCCTGTTTATTCAAGTTAAGGACCGTTAAAACTAATGAAAAAACACGAACCTAAAAATTCTTCCATTTTTGACAACGCAGGCATGCTAGATATTTGTACTTCAGGTATTTACTAATATCGGTGTGATATTGGTATTCTAAAACTAAAGTAACGTATCACGATAAAATCACTGGATGATTTATAGCTCTAATATTTCTAGTTTATCACAGTTTAGAAGCACCAAAGCACAAAAGCGAAAAATTTCTCTTTTTCCCCTAACATACCAGCACGGTTGCTTAGATTTTTCTTTGCACCATTGAAATAAAAATGGAAACAGCTACTTTAAATTATTAAACCCATGCCATACTATGTAGAACGTGCTCATGAGAGTATGAAATTTGTCTTCATTTGTAAGCTTCCATGACTTAAACAACAAAAGAAAAACCTTGCAGCTGTTTTTTAAGTTTCCGAGCACGGTTTGCATGACAATTCCCATTTCAGAATTGACTAGTTGAAATTCCGGATATGATGTCTTTTAAGATGTCTGTGCCGTCTGCGGCGCGCAGCGTACGCGAAATTTCTCCTCCTGATCCTGCTAAACCGCCCTGTGGGCCTGGTGAACCGTCCCCCGCTGCCCGACCTCCGGCCGACCAGGGCGCCGAGTTGCGGCTCTGGAAATGGGCTCGGTGATGTGACTTCCAGCAACGCGGTAACGACCATCGAGAAGAGCACCAACGTGAACTGGAATTGAAAGTTTTTATGTAAAATACCTATTGATGTTAGAATAAGTTATAAGTAAAATAAATATTAATATCAAATTTATTATCAGGTAAAATAACTATTTTTGTTAAAATAAATATTTTTACGTAAAATAGTTTCAATTTTTAAATAATTATTGTGTAAAACAGCTATAAATATGTCAAATAATTAGCATGATAATAATTATTAATATTAAAATAACAATTCAGTAAAACAACTGGCAAGAGATGTTCGTTTTCAATTAAGTGATTGGGTGGTTAAATATTAGGAACTGATGATGCTATATTAATGAAAATTTTTATATGACTGCAGGCTTTTTATTTGGAATAATCAATCGGCAATAAGCCTTGGGGAAAAGAAAATGACACGTGTAAAAAATGTCCATGAAATGTGCACATTCTGAAATATTGAAAATGGGACATTCATATTAGACAAATTTAAGGATAGGAGCGCTGTGGTTTATGAACAATATTTTTATAATCTGAAAGAAAAGTCTATAATTAATAATTACTCCTCTCCTAAAATGCGATAGGAAAGTTACTATAATTCAGTCAGTATGAGATTTCAGCTCATTCAATTGTAGTTAATTTTGGTTCGAATTCAACGTACCTTTATTTAACTGTCTCATACTTAATGTTGAATTCCTAACTTGATACACGCTGTGTAAACTGTAAATTTTTGGAAAATGTTATTTACACAACTTTCATGTTCATTATTAGCAGAACTATTTATTAGCTTTACTCACGAGATCCTTCCATAATTTTGTCTCTCTTGGATAAACTTACGCGATTTCGTCCTTAATTTGGCTGCTGCTTCCTCTTAAACTGAACATTACGAGTGAGCGTTAGAATCGACAACATTTTTTCTATGGCCCTAATATTAGCGATAATGAGAAAAAACAGTGAAATTATGACACCACACTTAGGGTAACAATCGTGCTTAAAAAATTGTGTTAACACACATGTGTGATGAGGAAATGATGACTTTAAATGCATTTTTTTGTGCTGGTCCCTGATTGGCGTCTGACTACCCGGGACAGTGGAGGACCCGGGACTTGGGACGAGTCAAGAATAAGCTCCTTGTCTCGTGTCTGTTGCCATATTCGATGCCATTGGCTGGATTACCCGTGCCGTGTCATAGCGGCGTTTTTTCTTCATTTCTAAAACTGCTATTGTCTAACAGAAAAGAAAAGTGATATTAACTCATTTTTTAATGTCAGGGTGATATTCACGGACCACTATAACGAAGTTTTCAAGTCTCGGTTTCTAGACTTTGTATGACTTACTTTTATTTTAAGATTAATATTGTTTTGCCCTATTTTCTAAAAACATTAACTCAATTTATTTAGTGACTGAAATATTAAAAACCTTGCAACTTATGGTACTAGTAAATTTACTAAAAAACTAAGGTGCCGGAATAGTATGATATCTACCTTCGGTTTTCTGGTATAGTTTGATATCTGCGTGGATTTTCTGGTATAGTTTGAAATCTCCCATAAATTAAAATCAATTATTAAAAATGAAGATTATTTGGTTAAGGATAAAAAAAAACATTTATTATAAACGTTTGATAGAAAAGGTTATTCTGTTATTATTTGTAAACAAATCTTACATCGTTTAAGTATGCAGTAAGTTGATCGTCGTGTTTTCTCATACGTTTCCAACAGTAATGGTCTAAAAATGAGATTGGAAATACTCATGAGGTACTCCTCATTATGGTGTCATTTTCTTTTTGAAAAATATTTTTAGAAAATGTCATTTCAATCTTATGCACTATATACAACATCGTATCGTAGATACTTTACAATTATTATTGAAAATGAAATTCAAGACAAGAGATACATAGGATAAAGAGGTTTGTTGATATTTAAACCGACGGTAGATATCATACTGTACCGGCACCAAAACTACTCTAGTGATTTTACTTTCTAATTTTAGAATGTGATAACAAATATGATAACGAAAAAGAAACCTAATAATTTTGTTTCTGCAATGAATCAAGCAAGGCTCTCGGTTTCAAAAATGATTTTATTTTTGAAAAATATAATTTTATGAATATGCTCTACTTCCACAATGAATCTCCATTTTCCTTCAACGCGTGCGAAATTGAAAATTGTTCTGTGAATGATAGTCATAAAATGTGAGCAAGAAAAACTAGTTTTGACTAAATAAAACTAGTTTTGTAACTAAAAATACTGGAAAACTAGAACATTTTTCGTTGTACGATTATGTGATTTGTAAGTTAGTTTCGTTTCCAATGAAACAAATTTATTCGTGAATGAAAGTCAGTACATATGGTATTAATAACATTTAGGGACGATCCTAAGAATATAAGGCTTAACATCAATAACACTTACAATAGGAGTAATTTACATGATCATGAGGAACAATATAACCTTCGTTGAAGAAATAAAAAACACAGCACAGTTAAATTTAACTAATTTAATGTATAATATATTGAAATTATTTGAATTAATACCCGAGAACCTGTAGGTACGATTGACTCATAAATGTTTATAAATAGTTATATAAATATCCGTAAGTATTATTCAACATTTATAAATATTTACAAATAGTAGTAATTTTACTTACAAGCTTCATTTTAAAGGAATTATACAAATCAAAGCCCGCAGCCGGATCCAAACAGAGGATGCAAACCACCTCGCCTATATGGAGTTGCTGCGGGACTGCTTGCTTTTGCCGTGCCTTGGTGCGGCAGCTCACATGCGGCACCGAGATCGCCCCCAAACCTCATTAGAAACCAAGGCAGTTCAGTCGCAGTGTTGCGTGCACGTGACTGAGTTTCTTATTGTATGGACCTTCCTTACCGCAGTTTTGTTGTGAGGCTACCTTTAAAATATTGTTGCGGACACTTTTTGCGCAGCAGGCATATACATTGTGTGATGTTTTCTTAATAATGGTTATAAAGGTTCGGATTGTAATACTTTCCAGCGAAGGTTATAGAATTTTCGATGCTGGTGAGCAGTCAATCCTTTTCCATCAGTCAATACTTCAACTAATGTAATGCGAAGTAATGTGATCATTATTTATTCTTTTAAAACCCAAGATACCAAACCAGCTTCTCTTAATTAATGTGTGTGTCGAGTACTGTTGCTATTTTAGTCAAAAAGAAGGGATGTTATTTATAAAAAATAAGCGAATTTCTCGAAGCCAAAAGAAAAACACAAGCCGGCATGGAATTTCTATAGGGAGGATATAACGTAGTAATCGCTTTCGTCTTGCTTTGCTTTTGGCTTCAGGAAAACTGGGAGGAGTGACTGTCTTCTTTTCAGTCTTGGACAAAAAAAATGTGAACGATTTTTGAATTATGAAACTCATCCTTCAAATTGTAACCTCGATCTATATAGATTTTCTTCTAAAATGTTAGTTGACGATTTTTTCATTTTCAATTAGGGAAACACTGGAATACATGGTGTGATTTTTTAATTTAAATTGAACAAGAAGACAATCACGATTCAAAAAAATCAGGTCCCTTAAGTCATTAGTTCTGGAAGTTAAACATCTAAAAAATTCCATAAAAACGAACTAATTTAATCGCGCAAACAAGCGACCAAGGTTATCACAACCGAAAATACATTGAAAAAATATTTATTTGGACTTTTGTCACAGAAAAAGCCTAGCTAAGGAGGTGATTTTTTATGCCTAATGGGTTCAGCTTGTGTTCGCGAGTTTTCAGCTTGTTAATTATTTTCAGCTGATCGCGAGCAACTGGATCCGGTGGAAGAAAGTCGTTTAAATTTCCATGATATCAAAAGGCATCAGTTTAAGGACAAATTTGACTCATCAGTGTCCCGAAAGCGCGTTTTCACTAAACTAGGGTCTGATGTTTTTACTTTCTACTCAAAACTATTTCAGGTCAATAGTTCAAAACACATTCATATGTGGTGTTCACAACGTGTATCCAATTCTGACGATATTCATAGTGAATTTTATTCCTGAAATTCTGCCCACCCACATTGAAATATGAGCTTATTCTTTTACGATATCAGGGAATAATGTTCAAAGTAAAGTGGGTGTACGTAAATAACTCTGCATCTATGACTAATAGGTTGACGTGCTCTACACCATCATAACTAGTACCTTTCGAAACTAGTCATTGAATTAGTCGGATGATAAATTTTCTGTCGCACTTTAGTGTAAGAGAGCCCTGCAATGCTTCACGCGAGCAAACAAAAGCACTCAACATGAATATTTTAGAAGTTCAGGAAAATTAAAAAATTCTTGCTTCTGAGCCTTCGAGAAATTTTTATTAATTAAGCTGCCAAGCACATATTCATTGAAAATTACGAACTGCTCCGTTCTTCGTTCATCCATTAGGTTGAAATAATCTTTTTTCAAACGAAAAAACTTGCTTCAATTTGCGCATTTATTCACTACATTATTTCTAGATACATTTTGGTATAATCATATTCTAAAACTACTAATTCCTATTCTGAAATACATAGAGCTAAACATGGTGTCCATACTGTTTACTTAGTCTATTCATTCTAGATCGGCTACTTTTATTTTGAACAATCTATCTTAGAACCTGTCAAATAAAGGTATTTTATTTAAATGAATATTCAATTACATTATATTGAATACTAAATTTTTGGAATTGGTTATCAAAATCGTGTTTGAAAAAACGCCCATAGCATTCGTTATAAGTCGATTTAAAAGCATCGGATTATTGTGCATCGAATAAAATAGGAATGACCTTCCGTGCCTTAGGCGTCAGGGTCGCTGAGCTTCGTGGTGAGCACCTGGGAGTTACCGCCTTGACTATCTGTTGAACAGTTGAATAACGGTCTGTTGAACAACCATCTGTTGATAAGCCATCTGTTGGACAACCATCTGTTGAGCAACTATCTGTTGAGCAATTATCTGTTGAACAACTATCTGTTGAACAAGTGCATATTGAGCAACTATCTGTTGAGCGACTATCTGTTGAACAACTACCCGTTGAACAATTATTTGTTGAGCAACTATCTGTTGAAAAACCATCAGTTGAACAACTATCTGTTGAACAACTACCTGTTGAACGACTTCCTGTTGAACAACTATCTGTTGAACAAGTACCTGTTGAGCAACTATCTGTAGAACAACCATCTGTTGAACAAGTACCTGTTGAACGACTCCCTGTTGAACCTCCTTCGTCAATCTATTGAAGAATTCATCTCATTAAGGGTGTAGATACTACCTTCACAAATGCAGTGTATCTGTATACAAAATCAACTTGAATGTTAAAAAAAATCATTTTCTCAGACCTAATGATTCTAAAACCTTTGTACACTTTTAAGACCAAATCATTCTTACAAATTTCCCTAACATTAATCTGCTAGTGGCTGTCAATAGGTAGCTCAACACTTATGTCTTTTCTTACATTGTTTTGAAAAGTTGGGTATCGATGCCATTAGGGTGGTTTTTATTTTTGAAACAATATCGTAATTTCTGTCAAAATGTTCGATGACGTTACCATTTCTGCTGATGATACACAGACAGAAGAAATTTGTATTTTTTCAATTATTGATTACCGTGATGTTTCATAGGGAACAATTTGTATTACACGGAATTTCTGGTTCTTTTAGTGATTTTCGTAGGGAAAATCGCGCCTTAGCCGGCAATGATAAGAGACGTCTTGTCGCGCTACTGACTTCTCCCTTCGAACATCAATTTTGCTGACTTGGAAGAATAACAAGAAATTCCCTGTGCTAGAAGTATAAAAATTTTAAAGGACAGCGTACGTTTTTCTAAGTCGATATAACTATGCTATAAACCACTGCTCGTAGCGTAGGAAGCCCAATTATGTAGTTGACACCGAGAGTTGTGCTGCTGAGAAGTACGTGAATTGAATTGCAGTGAAGCTTTTAACACCAAATTTTCAAACGTTTCTCGTTGTATAGTTGTACAACCGTTAGCGAAAGTTTCGCTGCCGACTTGGTAACCTTACGTGCTGTTTTCGCGGTTAAAATCCTCAGACTGAGTTTTCTCAAATAATATTTGAGTATAAATCATTTTAGAACTCTCTAAAGTTAGGCTCTCAAATTTTGTTAAAAAACTTAATTTAAATTTGAAAAAAAATCGGTTGTAAACAACACGCAGGGTTGCTGAGTCGATAGAGGAACTTTTAATTACACTTGTGCAATTACGACGATATAAATTATCCAAAATTTTAGCCTGCGCTTTGCTGCCGTGAATTTTCTCAAAGATTGTGCGCTGTTGGAGTATATGCTATCTAACACACCTTACCGCACTTGAAAATGAAAACTTTGAAGAACGGAAAGCTAAAAATATCTACTTTTTTACACAATTCGAAAACAATTCGTCTAATAGTTATTATTATCAAATCAATCGATAATCATTTTCATTAATTTATTCATCATTATCAATAACTGATTTTCGTTCTCATTAGCTTATACAGTATATCAGTATCATTAAATAATTCTTATTATTTTATTACAATTATATTTGCAATTATGAATTGTTGCCAAAAGTTATTTCCTCGTTAATGGCATTACAGACTTTCTTAAGCCTACGTGCAATGAATTCGTTCACTTCCATTGTATGTAAAACTCGTTTAATATTTTCATACAAGGGTAATAGAAAGAAACCTGCGAGTTATATAAGCACCATGTTTTGAACATCACACTATAAGTTCGGCGAAATCCTTCAACTTACATTGCGTATGCCACGCACAGCCTCACTTCTCACAAAAAAAGGTTGAAGTGTGTTTACAGCCATCATTTCTAGATAGAATTTCTTGACTCAGCTCAGAATTACTTGACTTGACTTTAACTTTAGTGGATTGATCGTGAGTAGCACAATAAAGCTTGGCAATCATGTTTTACATTCACTTCCATGCCTGAAGTTGTTCTCATTCACCCTGCGTCAGTCAACACCTTCCAAATCGCGACAGGCGGGAATTTTTACACAACAACCAGACGACCTTCCAAATCTCGACAGTCGGGAATTTTGGGATGTTCAGGTGATCTGAACATTCAAGACTTCATTAGGAGAATGCGTAAATGGAGCCTCTTTCACGAAGACTCACATTGTTAGTCCCAAGGATCCTTTTCTAATTTGTGAGCAAGACGTGCCAAAAATTACAATCGAGTGACGAGCGTTGAAAACGGACGAATATTCACACAGAAGCCATCATAGTTGAAGCAACTTATGACTTTTTACGCATCATTTGTTTTAAATATTTTAAATCGAGAACAAGAGTTGGATTAACATGAGAAAAGACATTTCAATTTTAAAAACCAACCATTATGAGAATGTATTGGGAAATGTTACTTTCACGACAAATTTTTTAATACACCAGTTAATCACATGCGTTGGATCGATGAAATAGGCCTCGTACAACATCGGTCGATGCCAATAATAGACACAAGAAAATAGGAACACAATTTTATTTCATGCTTTGCTGCAAAGCATTTTGCATCATGCACACTGGGCAACGTCATGATCAGTTAACTATCATGATGCTCCTAACCACCCAGCCACATCGTAGATAACCAACCAACTTCATCCTAGTTAACCATGTAACCCCGTCCTAGTTAACGAACCAGCCACATCCTATCTACGGTGCTCACCAGATATACCTATAGTACGAGTGGATATCACTGGTGTTTAGTGACGCATATCGGGATCTAACTTGTAGTATACTAAATTTTAAAGTTGAAAACGTCACTCTTAAACATGCACACGTGTGTGAGGTGTACCTAATTCTCGCGATTTCATCACCCTTATGTAAATTTCTAAGTACATTGAATTTCGATTACCCTAAGAAAACTTCAAAATTCTGTGTTATATTTTTAAATACTCAAAATGAAAATTATTCTCAGATTTTTGGATTCACACAAAATCACAATTTTCCGAAGAGAAATCAATGGTTTATAAAAAAAAAACAACGATATGCTTAAAATTACGATTTAAAAAAAAAAATTTCGAACCCTTGTAGGTACATAAAATTACTACTATTTTAATGAAAATACTAACTTATTCAGTACATTTCTCGAACGCACAATTAAAGTTATCCGAAGAAAAATCCAAAGCCTCTTCTGCGACCGCCAAGGAAAAAGGGCCTGCGAAACCTGCCGAAGCGGCCGAATCCTCTCCCAAAGCCGCCCCTCCGCCTGCCACGGCCGAAGCCGCGGCCGCCACGGCCGAACCCAAGTCCGATGCCGAAACCGCGGCCGAATTGCGGGGCTGGATCCGGCTCCGGCGCCGCTGCCACGAGAGAAATGCACGCCAGTATTGCGATGAGAGCAAGCGCGATCTGGGAAAATAAATCATGTTAAGAACACATTGAAAGGACTTGGATTCTGTTGCCATCACAGAAAAAGACGTTTAAACAGAAATGATCTTTTCAGAAGTTTTGATCCCCTGGCAATGCGGGGAACGTTTGCGATGAGAGCAAGGACGATCGGGAAAAATAATGATGTATAAATACATCGAGGGGATTTGGATTCTGCTACCATCACAGAGAAATAAGTTTGATAGGAAGTGTTCTTTTTGAAGTTTTGATCCCGCGGCAATGCATGTATTGCGATGGGAGCAAGCACGATCTGGAAAAATGAATGATGTTAAAATCACATTGAAAGGACGTGGGTTCTGCTTCCATTACAAAGAAAGGAATTTGAAAGGAAATGTTTTTTAGACGTTTTGATGCCGTTGGAAGTAGTGAAAAGAAGGGATGGGGTTACGGAAAATAGCTGCAAGCCCAGAGAATTTTGTTTGGGCATTGTTGAAACATGATTGATTGAAATAATGATACAGGAGAAACTAAACAATTTACCACACTGGAAGAAATGATTTTTCCATTAGAGACAATCAGCTTCGTCATAAGTTTGTCGAAATGAAATTTGAGCGCTGCTTATCTCACAAATGTTTTGAAGCAAAATACCTTTTTGAGAAAACTATAACTTGAATGCAGCCAATCCGCTGAAAGAACTTTTGCTGTAGATTTCACACCTACGACGACCTAAATTATTCAAAAATCAGACGTTTGGCAGGCCTAGAAGTCCGTTTGACGCCTCTTGAAAACGCTCCAACTTTTTTATCAAATAGAATCAAAATGCTGAGGAGGAGCTCTTCTGTGTTTACATGGAAGACATTATTTAACCTATCAATTAACGCTTCTCGAATGCTATCCAGGAAAACGTGATGAAAATTTCGCCTTTGTAGTTTAGTTGCATCATTCTTGAAGCCAAGATGATGCTTTTGTCGCTATACGAGCTTCTCTGGTTATAATTCAACTGGTGTGCATTGCGCAAGTTACTGCGACGTAACGCAGTCTCTGCCTAAAGATAGAAGAGCATCACAGCGTAATCTTTGACCGAAGCACCAGACTAGTTAATCATTCACAAGCAGGAAGTCGGGTTCACTCTGATAGCCTAGGGTATCGGTACCTTATAGTGAATTTAGACTTCAAGTTTTATGAAGAATAGTCAAAATTTAAGAATTTTTAGCGCTATTTAAATTAATGACCTACTTGTTAAAGAATTGTTCACTCATTTCCTTTTGAGTAAATGACTAAGTATGTTTGCAACTGAATTTTACCAGGTTTGGTTTTTTCGGCTTTCATATTTTAATTTTTGACTTAAATATTGTTAATCTACTTGTCCAGTCCCTGAACTCCAAAAGTTTCCACTCAAAGAACAGTCATTTTTTGAAGTGTTGGTTTCAGTTGTACATTTCCAATATTAAATGTTGATTACGAACAAGTAATTTTTCGAGTGGACACGAGATTAATTGAAGAAACTGCTAAAGAGAGAGCACTAATCAGTATGATGCTGTGTTTAACCTACATATAGCGTGTTTTAAAATACATTCGTGAATTTCTCTATATTCGAACATATATATTCTCAGATCCATGCACAGGCACATGATAAGCATATTTTTAAAGGCTGAAACCTAACCTGCCTTGTTCAAACATGTTTACTCAGATCCACATCACACCACGATGTCGTCACCTCAGAAGTTGTTAGCAATTTTTATGTCACGACGTTCTCAGAGAAATCAATTAAACTCAGTTCAACTACATGTAGTATGACAATAAACAGAGAATGATAAATTTTTAAATGCTGCTTAAACTAGATTTGATGGAAAAACCAAAGTTTCTGAAAAAACAAGCATACTTCATGGGATGGGAAGACACACTGTCAGTGAAACTGGTTTATCGTTTAAAGTGCTTATAAAATACGGGGAAAAATACTGCAAACACGCAGGTGATAAATGTACGAGGCAACAAGTGCGTTGTATCAAATGTCGCTCATACCTCAGGCTGTGTCTGTTCATTTGACCTTGGGTAAAGGTACGTGCTGGAGGGAGGTATCAAAGCATCGGTGTCTCCAGCATGTGTTATGTTCCAGAATGACTTTCATTAACGAAACTTGAAGGATTTGTTAACCCTAAGCATGTGCGCTGCTACAAGTAGAGCAGAAGAACAAACTCAATATCTGACAAACAGCAAACTTGGCTTCGTGGGGTAAATAAGCTATGAGGCTTTTAGTGCAATTAAACGTGGAGAGGAACAAATTCTGAAGTAAAGCAAGTAAATAATTCTGAAGTAAATAATTTGGTCTGCTGTGGTTCTAATTTAGCGTTACCTGAGCATGTGAAACGGAAATGTTAGAATTAAATTGGAAGCACATTTGATGTTCGAAGCATTGTATTTTTTTATTTAAACAAGATATTCCAGGAACACGTTGCAAGAATTGCCTTGCTAATTCAACACTTTAACTGCCATGTGGCCCACCGGTGGTCACTGAGGAAATTTTCATCATGCTGCTAGCCGGCTTGCAGTCACAAACTCAATTTTCATAAATACTTAATGAAAGCTAAATGAAAGCACGATGTATATAATGTTTGTTATTTTCAAAATTTATTTCTAAAATTAATTTGAAATTGAGTGGAATATTGAATTTCAGTTTCGCCCACCGTAGTTAACACGCGGTAATTTAGCAGGCTCACTCTACCTGCGGACAGCAGTCATTAGAAATGGAACCCTGTATTCGCTAAAGTGGTCCGCCCATGGGTATACAAATTCAGTATCAGCGTAGATGGTATTAATTATAAGATGGTATTTATTAATTGATAAGATAGTATTAATTTTAACAGAAACTTTCATGTTAAATAGTTGTGAATTTAAAAATTTCTGATATAAGAAACTTGTGTGAAAACCAGTAAATGCTGCACAGCTTATGAAAATTTCGTCGGCAATCAGGAATAGTTGATCGTCAACATGTAGAAAACTGATACATTCTTAGGCTAGTTTTCTCAATGCATTGTTCGCAGCATAAAGAAAAATTTATTTCATCTGCGAGGTACATAATTCTTAGAGAAATATAAAAAAAATTACAATTTCACTCATAAAAATGCTGTCGAACTTGATTTTTGAACTCAATAAATTTCGAACTCGATTATTTTTCATATATCTACTGTAGCATCAATATAGTCAGAGAACATTCATCGTTGTATTGTCAATTAGCATACAAATCTTAAAGCTTAACGCTACACAATATGATATTCATTTTACAACACACAAGCCAACACACCCCAATAGCCCATTTTGCGTTATATCAAAATTTTGATTACGTTCATTATGAATGTTACCTAAATGGTTAGTACTCATTGCTTTACTTCAGTTCAGTTCGAGATCGGTACATACTTAACCCATCACAAACATTGACGGAACTTATTGCTAAATTGCTCACTATTCTCATGGTGATGGGATTGTTCTCAAGGCTTTCCGCAAGGCTTGGAAAGGACACCTCACTACAAGAAAACTAGAGTCCAACTGCCTGTAAGGAGAGATCAAGGGACCAGATTTTCTTTTTTCAGACAAAAATCCTCAAGCTTGGGCTTTTTCGAAAAACTTGATCGTTAAAACCACCCAGCCTCTGGCAACTCTGCAGGGTTGCTAGATGCAAGGTAGTTTTCGAGCTCAAATTTCAATGAAAAAATCCAAGCATTGGGATTTTGGAACTAAAAAAAGCCAATCTGGCATCCTACATGCAACGCAACCACAGCAGAATAGCGTCCTCTCTGGTAGACCTGATGCGATAATGTCCTGGTCTTCGGGTAAGAGAGGATTTAGCTACGTAAAAACCAGTTGTCTTGATACGTTGCAGTCTGAGCGAATGCTTCTGCAACATCTGTTGCCAGATGCATGATTACTTGAGCCTTTTTGTTGTTGATGAGAGACTGATCTGTTTATTCATTTTAAAATTAAATTAAATAAATTAGAAATGACAATTAAGGAAAGTAATACGTAGATAAATGGGATATTCCTTTTATGGATGAATAAATTAATTAGTATATTTAGTGTTCGTGGAATCCTCAAGGAAAAAAAATTAATACATATCAAATTAATGTATCAAAAAAAAAATAAATAAATTTTCAGAGAAAACACGTTGAAAAACTAATATTGTCCTTCGGGTATTCATTTATGGCAAACTTTTTTTTTTATATATCTTTAATTAAAAATTTAGATGTTCAAATCAGAGTAAAATCTCTCACTAAAATTTATTTAAATTAAAAAGGCGCAACCGTTCGGAGTTCTTCACAATAACGTTTTAGTCTTCTTAAATATACCAAAGAAAAAGTGACTTCTGCAGTCTCTGCGACAGTATCAGCGTCGTTACTCACAAGCTTTCCACCTGACTTGACCATCTTTACTTCTATTCATTATGTTAAGCTGCATTGTAAGATCTGCTCCTGAGTGTGGCCGGTGTCGTGGTTGCCATCATCCGCTCTACCTCGCTCCTTCATCGAGAGGGTCCTGACGGTGCCATGATGGGCTAGACTTCTCCGGCCGACCTACTGCCTCCCAGCGCTTTGCCACTCGAGTTCGGCTGCTAAAGTGTCACCGTTATGGTTAGTACCACAATTTTATGATAGTGACGTCAGTTGCAGCTCTATGTGACGTGCCTCACTTACCTAAAAGATAAAGGGAGATATAAAATTTACTTAACGTGGCCATAAATTAACTGAATTAGCTCTTTAAATCTAAATTGCTATTATTACTTCAAATTTTTTTAAACTAATACCATTGTTAAATTTAGTGTTCGTGGATTTAAAACTAGTGCTCAAATTTAACAATGTATTATTACCATATTTAAAAATTACTAAAATTAACTTATGATTTAACTTATTTACTTAGACTAGACTTAATTGGTCTTAGACAGCTTTTCCTAAAAATTACAAAAGCTGAACTCTCAAGCCCTGCATCATTTTCTGCAGCGCACGTGTTCACCATTGCCTAATCTCTTGTCGCCATTCCTGAATTTACGTGCGCGGTCTTCCGGACTCGTCTTTTTGCGGCGTGGGATCAATTTCAAATGATGTTATATTCCAACCAACAAATTTGAGCAGTCGTTACCGATTAATTTGTATAAATTATGAATTATTTATTCTCCCGTTACAGTGATCGTGGCATGGAGCTGAAGGGGCGCTATATATATAAGGGCGTGCTGGTGTCCCAGTCTCTCCCTTCTTCCGCCACGTTCGCGGGATGTAGCATTCATTTATTGAAATGAAATAACCTATCATTGATTTTGACTGTTTCCAATCTCTGCGTCAGTGCAAGAATCGTTTTTGTCAAAACGTAGACAAATAATGAATAAAAAATGATCCATAAATTCGTGACACAACGATTTTATTCGCAGGTTAATAAAAATTAGGTCAAATTTCCATTAAATCATCGTAATTTTCTTTTACAAATGCACGAGTCTTTTCTTTTCCAGCGTAAAAGATGCATTGATAATCAGGTCAAGCCATTGAATGAATCAATCATTCGGTAATCACGAAAAGCAGGCCAGGTTTGATCAAATTTAAGTATTGAAATGCTCACTCGACGCAACATTGAGCGACGGTGACTTCAACGCCAGAGGATCGCTATTTGCTTTGCATGGGGGTTCGGGAATTCCAAGGGAAGTATCACGTGTTGCAGCGTGATTTGAGGGGACGCAAGCTACTTCAAATGAATTGTAGTAGGTGGAAACTATTTTCTATTTATTCATGTGAAATAGTGACGACCAACTCCAAGATGGCAACACACATTAAATATTCGTCTCTCGAAAGATTCTGCTGAAAAAGTAATTAGAAACAATGTTACTGAAGATTTAGAAAAATGTTCTGTGTTAAAAGTTTGAAAAATTTTTGTGCAAAGGATGTAGGGGTGAACATAAGTTTCTTGTGTGGTTGTATC
Organism: Platorchestia sp. MABIK; assembly: GCA_014220935.1. Lineage (NCBI taxonomy): Eukaryota > Metazoa > Arthropoda > Malacostraca > Amphipoda > Talitridae > Platorchestia > Platorchestia sp. MABIK. Next base: position 105,819 of record JACJUY010000954.1, read on the forward strand.
GCATTTCATCAGTTTTTTTGGCATGTCTGCATTCTCAAAGAGTCAAGCGCTCCATCCAAAACTGCGCTTTATGAAGGGAATGCCTTAAATAGTAAGGAAGATAAGCAGAAATTTCATGATAGAGGTTAATCTGAAAATATTTAGTTTTAACATTTTGAACCCAGGCCTTTAAACAGAAAAAACAATGGAAGCAGTGATATGGAAGATAATTTAGGAAAGAAAACAATACTCGTTTTGAGAAGCAAATAACTCCATAGGGTTGCACCTCCATGAGGCCACGGTGAAAGATCCTGCCAATAAGAAAACATAAATAAAAAGATTAAGAAATTAAACCGATTTATTTCAACACATACATACAAAAAAGTTTCATACATACGCAGTTTGTGAATACTAGGTATGCCGGAATCTTTTTTTAAGTTTCTTTGGTGGATAATGCTAACGGTAAAGGTTGATTTATCGCCTCAGTTCCTATGTTAATTTGTTGTGAGAACCATTCCTGTGACAAAACGTCAGTGATTTGCGACAGTGTTAGAGTAAGCATAATATTGTTTTTTGTGGTAAACACTCAAGTTTAAAATCAAATAAAGTGCCTGTGCGGAACTCTGTAAAATGTTGCGTTCTCATCAGAAATAAAGTTTCTTACGCATGTATTAGTGACTGGAGACGGAAAATGGACCTAATTCGAGAACCCTTGAAACAAAAAATCATTATTTCACTGAACAACGATCCACACTGACAGCAAATCCAAATCGCTTCGAAAGGAAGACAATGCAGTGCATTTTTTTGAGATCAGAAAAGTTTAGTGTACCATGAGCTTTTAAAACCAAGGATTCTAAAACAGTAAATGCGTTCGCCCCAGTCAACAACAGTATGGAGAATTCCGAGATTCCCCATTGCCCTGAGAGTCACATTGTAGCTTAAGCTTTAGTACCTTTACAGCGTGGCTTGGGGCTGGTGAGGTCGGAGCTGCTTTACGGCAATTCAGGAGCTACCTTTGATCCGATTGATACTTAAGTTGGATCCCTTTAACGCGGTGGTACCCTTCTGGAATCGCTTACTTTTCGTTCAATTATTTGTGTTGCGACCTCCAAGCTATGGGCGTAACCTTTAGTGGTGCTCTGAGCGGAAACTTATTCCGAGAGTGAAGGTGTCTTGCAGCCTCGGGTACCGACGCTCAGTGCTCAGCCGAGGCACGTCATCAAGCGTGTTCCCGGAGTTTCTCTTCCTCACCTGTTCGCTTTTGTTTCTAAGCTATCTACACTTCTATTTGCCAATCATTTAATTACCTTTCTCTTACTACTCTTTTAGATAACCTTGCTGTCATAAATCGTGTGAATGTGAGTGTGCGTGAGCTTATTTAGCTACCTTAATTCCTTAAAACTTAAATACTTAAATCCATGAATCCTTTAAGCCTTAATACCTAGATACCTTAAACTCTTTAATCTTTAAATCTATTTCGAGCCAGCTTGGAATAGACTTGACTATTTTCCTTAACTAAATTACCTTACCTGGGGCTTGACTGAAAGACGGCTTACCAGTGGTCTTACTCTCTGGGTAATACTGTGACTATTAACCTAATACCATTTTCTGAAACTTGCTCCTGCTATATACTTGAACCTCTTTTCTTTCTCGCTCTACCATCTTTATGAACTTTATAAGTGGCTTACACACGGAGGCATTATTAAACTCAGGTTAGCTTTTGCATTTTTTATTGCTATGATGTCATGTTTGCAAACCTTTATGAAAAAAATATAGGGCTTGTTTTTGTCCCCTGTTCTTTACACCAATTCATGGTTTCATTATTCTAGGATAAGCATCTTGAGGCGCCACTGGCCCGGCGTGAGGCAGCTCCACCGGAAACGGTGCGGGACTACATGACTACGGCTTTGTTTTATTCGGCGCATCGATGTTCGATGAGGCTATCACTGCTGGAGAGCGGTGTTGTCGACGCTGCTTTGATAATTGGTCCACTGAGCTGCATTGTACTCGGGAAATTCTCCAGCCTGTACTGCAGTCCGTGACTTTGCCTGCTGGGTGAATCGGACCAAAGTCTCCCGAGGGCTCCGACGCAAGCCGACTGGGATCACCGCCGAAAGCTGCGTAGTTGTGCTCCCTCGTAGCTAAAGCGGTTCGGTTGCTGCTGCTGCTGCTGCTGCTGTCGATTACACTTCCAAGCGAGGAGTCGCCATTTTCATTGGTTAGCGCTAAAGGGATCGCGTTTACTTTAATTTAGCTAGGTATAACCCTAGATTAGTAGTTTCTTGACCTTTGTTTCGTTACATTGTTACGCGCCATTAGTGGCGTTCTATAAATTAACTACGTTGTGCTGGCATTAGTTTAAGATGTGTCTTCGCTGATCAATCCTTGTACCTAGCTAGTGGAACTTTCTCCTGTTCTGTCTTTGAATTGTTCGTTCCACATTAAATTACTGCTTCTTGCAGCTTTGAGTAAACATTTTGCTGTCGTTAACCTTTTTAAATTATACCCATTTGTGTGGCTCCTCCACAACAGATCAATTTTAGGATCAACAGATCCGCTTAGGATCAACAGATTCTAAGCGGCAAGCGTCCAAATTGGTCTACTTCAGAAAACACTGAAAAGCGATTTCCAGCAAGACAGCACTTAGCTGGGACCTCTTCCTCCATCCGCCGTACCCGCCCCACTCACTGGACCTTCGGACTATCACTTGTTTCCATCGATGTCTCGTGTACCTTTTTCACTCGCATCGTGAAAATAGATGCGTTGGTGTAGAACTTGAAAATGAAATGAAAATGTTAAATTTCCAAATAGTTGATGCATAACCTGCAACTTAAAATGCTGGTGTTTAAAAATTTTCAAATAGAAAGGTCCATAGATGATAAAAAAACGAATCGGGTGATGAAAATACGATGATAGGTTTTAAAAAAAGCCAAGTTGATGGTTTATATTAACATGAAGTAAAATATCATTGTTCGGAAATAAAGATTACCGAACAATGGAACAGATTGTCGAACAGTTAACACAAATATTGCACAACACGTTTGCCTTCTGTGAAATAATAATTATTCCCATACAATCGCTTGCTAAAGAAGGATTAGAGAAACAGAAGCAAGGTCTCAATTAAGTTGAGGTTTTAATTAATTCATTTCACACTCTTGTCAAGAGCGATTCAAAGCAACGAACGCAAACTTTTAACATTTAAATTCAACAAGAATTTTAAGGTAACGGTTAGCCGTCGCTATCCGGATAGTTATTTCTTCATTAAGATCCACTTTATTAAATTTACGTTATAAGTTAGGGATAGTTGAATAAGACCGTTTATGACGTGGGTGTTAAAACGTTAGCAGGCGCCGCCTGAGATCGCAGTCCAGGGCGCAGACGTGGCGAGCTCGAGACGTTGACGGGTGCAGGCCTTAATACAGTTAGTTAGCACAGTCGGCTCCATCGAAAATCGGAATTTAGGAAGCGAGAAGACGTAGACCCAGCTCCGTTCACAGGTGGCACCTCGTGTGGTGGCTGACAGAGGGCGAGCAACACCGAGTCGCAATGAAGGGCAGGACAATTCGGTATTACAACGCTTCAACACCTCTGGCACTAGTTACACCCCTCAACTATTATGAAAAGGAAAAAATCGGAAAGTAAAGGCGAAACAACGATACGGTCACTAACTATGCAATTTCAAATATATTGCACAAAACCCTACCTAAAATCGTACGGTGTGAAAGATAGATACCGTAACGCAACTCAGAGGCTAGCTTGTTAGAAACTAGCTGGAGCAGCAGAAACACTGCTGCGACTACGTCAGCACCAGAAGAAGTATGAATACTAAAAAAACGTACAACCTCAGATTACTATCAAAATTACGAATCGGAGAATGACAATTTTCCACTATGAACCAACACCAATGACAACACGATTACTCGAACACCACAAACCTGAGTTTTTAATACACTCAGTGACGATACGTTCAGACGGAAGGTTAATTAAGGAAATTAGATGAAATCAATAGGAGGCAAGTGCTTCAAGCGGAAAATAGGAAGGGTAGTTAAGAGATTTCGATACTCGAGAAAGCAGGGAAAGTTCTAAGACCGTTCTTCTCCAGGCTTCTTAGCCCATCAAGAAGACGAACGACTTCTATAGTAATTGACGTCCCAAGGAATTGTTAATCATCAATACATCTAAGTTTCAATGTTGACTTGTTAATAATAATTTATTTGCTTGAAGCACCATAGGAAACTTGACACGATAGTCAACAAAATGAATGTAATGAAATAAAAGCACATGCGCACAAAATCATAAACAGAGAAACAGCAGTCAGTAAGAGGGTAGAGGTTCTTAGCCTGAACTGGGTCCAACGGAACTAGCCGCGAGCCACATCACCGTAACATGGGCCGACACTGCCACATGCCACAAAACATCCTTGTAGCAACACAAACGGACTGATAAAATACCCGATCAGGGAACTACGCTCGGAAGCTTCTTAAGTCGACATCAAGTCAATATCAAGTCAAAAATTAAGTCAACTGCAGCTCTAAATCAGATCAAAACCAAGTCTGTAATTGAAAATCACGTCCCTACCACCTCACCTGCGACCCTACCGAAACATTTGAACAACGACCAGCGAGCGGCGACCCGGCACCTTCGCGGAAACGCTGAGAGAGCAACACCACCTCAGAGACCCCCAAGCGGTAGTGGGGAAATTTTTCCCACAGCCTTTAAATAAAACAAATTACAAATATTTTCGCCGAGGCAAGTTTTTAAACTCTCGTATAATTCAACGAATGAGTGTAGGCAACATTAGTAGTTAAAGATTTTTTTTTCGTAATGGTTTCGAAGAATTGTTATACAGGGCATTTTGATTAAGAAATGAAAAATTGCTGGATAATTTAAAACTTGCAGTTATTAAAAGCTGCACTACGTGAGTTTAGTGTGTGATCGACGTAATAGCCAGGTATTACAGTGATACTTAAATGCATAACTCACTGAACTGTACAGGAAAGTCTATGTAAAGCATAGCAAGAATTATGAGTGACGTGAAGATTTCAGTTCCTGCAAAATGAAAATGATGACTTAAAAAAAATAGTGAAGTTTTCAAACTAACAGTCCATCGCTAAAGACTGACTATGAAGCAAGTACAGCATTGAGCTGGAGAATATTATTTCTATGATTTGAGTATTGCTGAACACAGTTTTTTCGGGGATTCAAAACGAAGTGCTGTGTTTGCCTTGATGGTTTTTGATGGTTTGAGAAAGTTGAGAAAGACTGATTAATGGCTTTTGAGAAGGTTTTTGATACTGAGTGAGGTTCTTACGTCTGAGACGGATTTTGACTACAGCCACATGGAAGTTAGCTCACTGAGGTATCATTTCTTAGGTTCGGCTTTTTTCGTCGTCGTTAGTTAAGAAGGCTTACAAAGTTTACATTTCTCCGACAGTTGTGAGAAGAATGAACCTAGGGATATCTTTCTTTCTTGTATGAAATATCTTTCATTTTCCTTCAGAAGAGGGGTTCTATAATGACTTTTCTTAAAGTTGATTTTGGATCAAACAATAACAGTAAAATTTATGCATCACTACAACTTTTTCTGAAGACACAGAAAGGTTTCTCTATAAACTATCGTGCAGTAATCAAAACGAAATATTATCAGAGTAAGAATAACAAGTAGACAAGTTTCGTCCAATTTATTCTTTATTCTGCAGAGAAGAAGTCAGGTTTCGTTCATTCTACACCAGTGTTCTTTGAAAGAAAAAGAATGTGCCAGATGATATGTATCAGGCTTGATTAGAATAAAGCATCCATTGATTTTTTTAAAACATTTTTAAGAACCACGGATAAATTTTGTATCATCTTTGATAGAAACAAACTACTTTTCACTTCTTTTCTTTACAACGCGGGATTTGAGAGGCTTATTTAATCCAAAGCATACATCAAGATTTTTTAAATATTTCTCTAACAACTCATTAATAAAATATTACAAGTACGGTCCTCGCAACCAACTGATATAATGATGGAGACGATGAATTTACCCTTGCTTCCAGCGCCTTGCAACCTTGCACCAAAGAAATTGAAAACTTTTACTCGGCGTACTAGGTGTTCATGTACTGTGTATGCTTGAGAATTTCTCACTTTAGGGTTGAAATAACATTGTTCAGTTCTTTACCTTTCTTACATTTTATCATTGGCAGAATCTTTCATAGTTGCAACCCAATGGAGTTATCTACTTCTTCTCCCAAATTATCTTTTTTTGGTCAAAACATTTTCAGCAATTACAAATGCGTATTTCAAATTCTTCGCTGCTTCAATACTTTTTTCTGCATAAAAGCATGGGTTAAAAAAATTTTCATGTTCATTTTTACTATTTTTTCAAATTTACCTCTATCATAAAATTTCTGTTCATCTTCCTCATTATTTGAGGCGTTCTCTTCTTGAAGAACAGTTTTGGAAAGAGTCTTTGAGACTGCGAACATGTCAAAAAATGACGATTAAAACGCGATATAGTGACGCTAGAAATTTGTGTTCACTCCTTCTTCATTTGCACAAAAATCTTCCAAACTTTTCACCCAGAGCGTTATTCTAAATTGTCAGTAAGATTGCTTCAAGGTAACTTTTTGTGCAGAATCTTTTGAGAGACTAATATTCGATGTGTGTAGCCATCATGGAGCTAGGATTTAAACATTTTATGTCATTATTTCGCCTTAAAAATAGAAAATAGTTCGCATCCTCTACAGTGTATTTAGAGTAACTTGTATCACCAATAACCAAGCTTGAACACGTGATCCTTCACTTAGATTTTCTCATCCATAGAAAGTAATGATCCGAGGCGTTGAAGTCTCCATAGCTGAATGTTGCATCAAGTGAGGATTTCAGCACTGAAATTCTAACGAACCTGGCCTGCTTCTCGTGATTCTCGAATGATTGATTCATGCAATGACGTGACCAGGTTATCAACGTATCCTGTACGCTGGAAAAGTAAAGGATCATTTATGTACAGAAGATCACTAAAATTTTATGAAACTTGATCTATTTTTTCCAACCTGCAAATGAAATGGAATGATTTTATCACTTCATGAATAATTTACTTCATTTCATTATTTATTTTTGTTTCCTCGGGTAATTTATTTGTTTATCTTTCACGTTTAGTTCTAAATTTATTCACATTTCTTATGTATGTATTAGTTACTAATTGATATTAATTTATGTCTATTATTAAAATAAAGAGAAGGCCATTAATTTTATTTGGTAATCTCTTTTCAATTTTTAATTTATTCAATTTAATTGAAAAACAAATAAAGGGATTAATTTCTCATCAACAATGAAGCAACGCAAATAATCATGCATCGGGCACGAAACACTTTATTTCCAATAAAGATGGTACAAAAGCAGCGCTAGTCTCATATATGCCTTTAAAGACAAGTCCTTAGTTGGTCAACATACATGGGTATCGTAATGCCTGCGTCAATGTCGAGCAAATGATTGAGGAAAAGACATGAAAATCATTTCCTTTCTGTGGTTATTTTAAGTTTAATACGTCTTTACTATCTTTTACGGTTGCAATTGTGAGAGTTATTTAGACATACCCCCTCGTTTTTTACTGTTTTCACTTTTAAGTTATTGGAGTACAAACTCCAAAATATTAAACTGCATGGTCTGTATCTAAATTCGACGAGTTTCAGAGCGATGAATTCATTTCTCTTTTAGGCTAGCATAAAAGTTTTGGTTTTCTTTCATAATTTTGATAGAAAATGAAAAGTACAACAACCCAGGCCATTTGATCGCCGTCCAACAAAATAGGAACTGATTTTGTGTTATCTTATTTAATCTATTCAAAATTCTCCGTTTTAAAAAACATCTCTTAAAAAAGCACTAGCCATGACTCACAAAATTGATTTCCCTTCGCTCTGGATCTCGTGAAAATTAGAGACAGACGGCAAGTATTTAATATTTTAGATTTTGTTCTTCAATTGTTTTGAGGTGATAACGTTAAAAGACAATCTGGGTGTGTCTAAATAACGCCCATAATTGCAATCTTGAAGGACCGTAAGGGCGTATCAGACTTGAAATAACTATAGAGGGGAGTTACACATCCGTATTTTTCTCTCAATCATTTGCTTGACAATTGACATGGGTGTTAAGATACGCATTCCGAGAGCATGTTTAAGACTGACGATAGTTCTGTACCATTTTATGGAAGATAAACGGTTTCGCTTTTATTTATTTATTTCATTGACTAAATAAAGAAAGAAACCAGTCTATATTAAATAAAGTACAAACATGAAATGTTGATACACTGATTTTTAAAATACCTTAAAATTAACATCCTTACCTGATAACAACACATTGGAATCGTAACACCCATGTAAAATGTTGAAACAAATAATGATTGACAGAAAAGAACAACAAAAATGAGTTTCCTTCGTTGCACAATCTGATTTTGACAGTGCATTTAAGTATAAGTAAATAAGAGAACACAATCCTCGTAACGCTTAGTTGAAAAATGCATTAGGTTGTGCGCACTTATATTGAAATAAAAGCGAAAATCGCTTTCAAATACCTTGACTTAGAAAAAAGAAAGGCAGTTTATTTCCAAGAGATATGGTACAAAACATCATTGGTTTTCTAAAATATATTAAAGTAAGGAAAATACACTTATATGATACACACACATGAGTGTTGTAATGCCCATGGCACTAGCCGAGATAAATGATTGAGGGCAATGTATCCCTAGTGTTGCTTAATCTAGATTTGATGATATATGTAATAACAATTATAAAAGAAAACACGATTCCCGTCACAGTGAATAGTTGAGAATACTCTTTTTGGTATACACTTGCAGTGAAATACGAGCTCAGTGACTTGCGGTATAAGTAATTTATTGAAAGTAAAACGGGTGGATCAAAATAATTCTGTGTCTAAGGCAGCGAGCATTCAGAACTACATTTTTATTCCTACGTATAGACTAGTATTCTAATCATGCCAATAATATTGCTACAAAACAGTCTACATGAGTCAGAAACACGAAAATGATCATTCTACAACGGTTACCAAGAAATGTACAACATAATTAGAGTGATACGTGAAAGTGACCACCAAGATAGGGTAATCATAACACTCTGAACAGCGTATAATGATTTGAATCACACAAGACTAGCAGGAACATTTTAGGACGTGAATTATAGAAGAACACATTAGTGTTCTATAAAGTTACCAAATTAGAAAAACGTTTCGTTATTTTCGCAACATGATGCAAATGTCTTTAATTGAGAAACATAAATAGGTGCCGCGACAGTCCAGTTTAATGCTTGTACAAAAACGGAGAGAAAAAGCATAAAAATGTATCCTATAGATGCTTCATTGAAATTGAATAGTGTGTGTTTATTCATGGAAGCAATAAAGATAAGAACTTTGTGGGGTAAAAACACTTGTGACAGTTGCACGTACATTGACATATCAGCTTCGGATTTCATGAAATCAGGGAATAATATTATTGCTGCTAGTTGTGGCAGATTTTCAAAAATATCATTTCGAGCGAGCATGGATAAAAAAAATACACCTTTGAAAAATTACACTTAGCTGATTGCTTATATGAGCACGCTATAACCCAAACACCAATTAAGTTTACAAGACAAATTCAAGACGATTGATAAAAGATTTTGCAAGAACTGCTGTGGGTAAATGTATGAATGTTCAAACACATACAAATGTACGCATACATACACACACACACATGCACACAGCTACCAGGATACAAGCATGAAAATTGTGAAATTGCAAGTTTTGTTTTTCTAATTTAAAAGATTTTAACATAATGGGCATTAATTGATAAGCATCTTATTCGAACATTTATGGGTGATCACACAACAAATTTAATTTTTTGCTACTGTTTTAAAGCAATAAAGTGAAATTGACGAGTTGGGGTAGTGTTTCAAGCTGTGAGTGAGAAAGGGCGGTATTTATAGTTCATATGCTAGTTGCTAGTTCAGTGCACACAGATATATGTGCGTGCGCATACATAGACACATACATGCACGCGGATACCAGTATACAAGAATGAATGATTTGAAAATTACAAGTTTTGTTTTTCGAATTAAAAAGTAATTTTTAACATAACGGTCAGTAGTTGATAAGCATCTTAGTAATACAGTGATGGGTGATCACGCAACAAATTTATACTTTATTGTGAGTGCTTCACAATAGTGACATGAGCTTTACATAACATGAGCATACTCTGATAACATTACAAACGAGTTAGGATCGACATCTTCCTTTTTTCAGCTGAACGACATCTACCTTAATTAACGTAGTCGTGAGTGGATTCATGTTTGTGACGCGATGTACGTATGACTCGTTGTGACTCAGTGTTGAGTATAATGATGAAGTTGATGGGTTGATGGCGTTAAAACGTTCGATTCGCTTAACTTATTCTGGCCCCCAAATAGCTAAACTCAAATGTGTCCATGGAACTATGCTGAAGAAACAATCTACTGCTGTATCGCTTACAATCATAATTTTTTTTCTGTTATATTAATTCATTAGTAAACATATTGACGCATTACTGATGAAAATCTTTACATTTTTGATTATCGTTCTGTGGAAACGGACTGTGCTACCAACCATCATTGACTTATGCGGGGCTGTTTTCGGAGTTACGTCAAAAGGCAGTAAATTTCTTTGTAAATCGGGCACCTAAAAAATTCAAGAATTCCTTCTCGTTTAAATTTTTCCCTTATTATTCCTATCTTTGCCGTGCAAGAAAGATTCGCATTTTAGTTACGTAGGGAAACGAAATGTTGCGTTTTTGCCTTTCACAAATCTACGGTGAGTCAGTTTCCAAGTATTTTAACAGCGAAAACTAATGACCTCAAAGACGAAGCGCGTGTTGCAATGGAGACGAGGTCCTCACCACATCACTCTAATACTGTTGTGAGTGACAGCTTTTGCGTGGTTACATGAGATCTTGTGAGCCGACGGAGGAAATACAAATAACTTCTATAGCTATCCCTCTTTAGGATTTTATCCCAATCGGTTGCATTTCTGTTCTAATGGATTGTAGTTTGTGCGCATGACGCAGTAGTCACGAACGTGCTGATCTTAACATCAACAGACGCGTTCCCCTCCATTGAGTGTTTCTAAGTTTAAAAACGAGAGTTTTGACGAGCTCTATTGATTCTAATAGAAATGTACGAAAGAAAAAAATATCGAAGACTAATTATGTTTTGCTTGCAGAAAACCTATTCATTTAACTCTCCGATAAATGGCCTGAGGAAGTATTACAAATGAAGCTACCATCCAACATAAGATATGTGGATACACCTTATCAAGCCATCTAAAACAATCGATTGTAGTACAAAAAAATTCGGAATATTAGCTCAGTTTTTAAGATCCCGAGACCTTGTCATTTTACAATTCATGAGTTTAGTCTACCGGGTGTGGATTAGCCACTTTTTATTCGTTCTAATTTCAGATAAAGCGGCGCTGCTTCTGAACAAAAACCTTGAGAGTCGTTCACGTTTGCGTCACTCGAGAAAACATGAAAAAACAGTTCCTAGAGAAAACACGAGGAAACAAATACGAGAACAAAACAAGAGAATATATATTAGCAAGAACGAAATTCGAAAAAAGTGTTACAGGGAAAATATGAGAAAACAGTTATCATGCAAGAGAAAACGTTAGAGAACAGTTACTGGATTAACCATGACAAAACAGTTACGAGTGAGAATGTATGAGAAGACAGTTACTGGAGAAAAAATTAGAAAACAGTCACTAGAGAAAACATGAGAAAACAGACACTGGAGAAAACAGTTACTAGAGAAAACATGAGAAAACAGTTTCTAGAGAAATCATGAGAAAACAGTTTTCATGCAAGGGAAAACGTCAGAGAACAGTTACTAGATAAAGTGTGAGAAAACAGTTGTAAGAGAAAACAAGAGTAAACAGTGAGATCACTAAGAAAACAGCGACCAGAACCAAAGCAGGTGAGCTGGCCGCGGAAGCCACGTGTGCAGTTGCTTACAGGGAGACTTTTTTTCGACCTCCCAAATTGCCGCCCAGCGCCCCGTATTAGGGCGCAAGTGCCCCTTCTCTGACGTCAGCAACAGGCCTTATCTAATGCCTCAACACTTACGATCATGAGCTGACGTAGGAATTTTGCGATGACGTCCGCATGCTGTACTTACCTTATGATGAACCGCACACTTTCGTGTGCTGACGTCAATGTGAACTTAGCGTACGTAGAAATTTTGTGATGGCATCCACATGTTGTGTTTATCACGTGGAGGAATATTTATGTAAAGATTATGAAGTCCACGTGCCACCTTTTTACGAATAGGAGTATTGTTGCCGAGACCATTGCAAGTGAGAAACTGGCACAGGCGTTACACTTAAAGTGTATCAATTCATGAGCAATTTCGCGCACCGTTTTAAGCCCGCTCTTCTTCCTCATTTATGTTAGCGAAACTGACAGGGACGCATCGTCAGTACAATCAAGTTCGCGATGATACGAAACTCGCCAGTACGTACACCGAGCGAGTCAGAATTACCAGCCGACTCCTCAAGTGGACCTAAATTTGGCAAATGAGTTTGAAATCATATCGACAAATGTTCAATAACGCACGTTGAAGCTACTCAGCACTTTTCGTATTTGCAGCGCTTCTGCATAGAGCATTTATTTGCAATATCATTTGGAGCGGATTATTTGGTCATCATAGTATGTGAGAGTGGATCATGTAACCGCTCTAAAACTGTTGAGAATGCAAATCAAAGACAATTTTCGGAACCACATATCTTTTAAACCCAGAATTCTTTTGTTAAAACGAATGCACTGGCCCCTGTGTGTGAAGTGTGATGGCTGCGAATGTTATATCTGTTAGACCTGATATCTGTTATGCGATTGTTACGTCTGTATTCGACGGCATGGGATTTGCGTATCAACCTGAGAATGATACACTCAGTTCTTTCGTATCTTCCATTCAATTCCAATCCATTCCATTCCCCGTTGTTCAATTCCCCTCCATTTCGTTCCATTCCGCTCCATTCTACTTCATTCTCCTCTCCACTTCACTCCATTCCATTTCATTTCATTGCATTCGATTTCAGTCCAGTCTAATCTACTCCATTCCATTTTAGTTTATTCCATTTAATTTGATTCCATTCCATTTCAGTCTATCATTATGAGATGCAGGCCGCTTCTTGCCCTGATGTTTCATACGTATATGTGTGTGCGCATGTATCACGCAGCGCATCCACTGCGCATGTCGCACACAATGCAGCGACACGCGTGTTTGCGAACATTACAAGGTTGCGCTCGTACATAATTATTTATTCGTTTGGTTCTCGTTTGAAGAGGAAAAATGTTCCGGATTGAATTGTGCACTCAGACAGGCCATCCTCTTGATCACCTTTGAAATTTGCGTGAAATTAACTTCTGGCTTAGATAGATGCGGTTTAGGGACGCGTTGTTAGAATTTTGCAAGTCTAGAAGTTTCAGCATTCGCACATTTACAAGGGAAATCTATGCAAATAGTTTTGCTTTGTTAGCTTTTTCATAATTAGAGTTTTTATGTTCACAATTTGGAATTGATTTTACAATGCTAATTTCTCTGAAAAGTTTCGAACTTTGAAAAATAATATTCATTTGTCGAAGTTTCTGCAGCCCTTACATCAACTCCTGCAACTCGCGTTGAAGTTCTGCAAATGTCTAGTGTCGTAGTGTCATGATCTCGTGTACAAATTTTCTTCGTATTCTCAAGAATGAATCATAAAAAACAAATAGTGTTTTTATTCCTAACTCGTTTTTGAGCAGCACTTATTTGCCTTGAGCATTGAAAAGATTTAAGGTCAAGTACGGACATAGCCGTCGTGATGGTGAGGGGCGTGTGTTCATAGGATGGACTAATTCGGTTTTCGATACATCTTTTCTGAAGTGACTTCTTTTTCTCATCAGCTAAATAGGCTCGCATTGTGCAAACACGCTTACCTCGTTTATAAAGAGGCTTTCGACCATGGTCCCAAAGACCTCGTACAGACATGCTTGAATTCACGAAATTAACTATGATTAGATACTCATTTGAATCCTCTCTGAAAGGAAACGCTGAGGCTTTACAAATAATGTCTACCATCGTATTGACACCTATTCGAACCTACTATGAAGGAAAACGCTGATGCTATGCTCAAAATATCTAAAATCGCATTGATAAGTATTTGAATCCTCCATGACAGACAACGCTGATGCTTTGCTCAGAATGTCGTGAACGCCTAGCAAGTCTACTAGCTGCATCCTTCGACATGGTGTCGCGCTCGCTGTTCCTGCTTTGAGTAATCATTACCCAAGTGGGTTGAGGCGAAAGTGCTTGGAACCTCTTTTTCTTGCAGAAACCCAGTTATTGATGTTAGGGTACGCCTCGTACGTACGTTGCTGTATAATTCATGTACAGGATGAACATTTTTCTTCGAAATTTTCAGCAACGTAATGCTTAAGAAATTGAATAAATTTGTTTTAAAAGAGTAACAGCGTAAGAAGCATTAGTCATCATGAAAAATTATTGAAGGGTAAAAAATTGCTAACTTTCACTGATAAGATTGGATGGTGCAGCTTAAATTTTCCTACTTTGTGCGTGAAGGATTTTTTTTGTTCGTCTTCAGCGTAATGTAGGAAACTGAGTTCGGTCTTTTCAGTTAAATAAAATATGTGACTTACTTCATGTAAGTATGGGGAAAGTGAGAAAAAAGTATCGTAATATTTCTAAGCTGGTTCTAACTCTGTTTTCAAAAATGTCGACGGGAGAATAAGTCTTCGTACAAATTTGGACATTAAGCCCATCGTGATAGGCAATCTGAGCTCAATTTTAAAACGGCTACGATAGGTAATCCATACTAATAATTTCAGTAACTTAAAAACGAAGAAAATTCCGAGAAAATTGATCATCTTTACTAAAAAACGTTTCGGAGTCCTGCTCCATCATCAGTTCAAAAACAAGAAAAAAGAATTGCGTCTGAAATAAAAGATCAGAGTACAATGAATGGTAGGTACTAAAAATGTATCATGAAAGTAAAAATACAAAGTATGACACTAACAAAAGCAAAGGATAAAATACAGATGCACAAATAAATATATGTAACAAATAGGCAAGAAATGAAATACGGTTGGTACTGATGGGGATCTACCTATTCACTATTTGCAATGGGTACGCACTGTCCATATTGTTCAAATCCGGGTTTCGTTTGAAGATATGCAAGGATTCTAAAATTCTGAGGTCTCTGACCTCAGAATTTTAGAATTTTAGAATGCAAGGATTCTAAAATTCTGAGGTCTCTGACCTTAGAATTTTAGAATCCTTGCATATCTTCAAACGAAACCCGGATTTGAACAATATGGACAGTTCGTACCCATTGCAAATAGTGAATAGGTAGATCCCCGTCAGTACCAACCGTATTTCATTTCTTGCCTATTTGTTACATATATTTATTTGTGCATCTGTATTTTATCCTTTGTTTTTGTTAGTGTCATACTTTGTATTTTTACTTTCATGATACATTTTTAGTACCTACCATTCATTGTACTCTGATCTTTTATTTCAGACGCAATTCTTTTTTCTTGTTTTTGAACTGATGATGGAGCAGGACTCCGAAACGTTTTTTAGTAAAGATGATCAATTTTCTCGGAATTTTCTTCGTTTTTAAGTTTCTGATAAGGTTGCGATTAAAGCAAACCACTGACGTGTTCGGGTATAATAATTTCAGTACTACATATATCAATAATTGACAGATTTGCTCACGGGTTTCAGTCGTCCTCACCGCGGCACGCCTAAACACTGGCGGTAATCTTCAACACCGAAATTTTGGCATTACGGATGTCCTAAACGGAAGATGAGGAAAAAATAACTGGCAACAACGTGCAAATTGATTACGGGGATTAAGGACTTTTTTATTTACAGCAACTTCACTGCCTTTCACTCCTAGCTGCAGTCGGTCTCCGCACTTAGGGATTGATGTGTTTCTAAACAAGCATCTCAGTTCTTGAATTCTTTTGCTTACTTTCAGAAGCTAACTTCCTGAGAAATAACTCAGACGTGACCTGAACTCCCGGCACTCATTGCAGCATAGTTATCTTATTTCACATATGCAAATGATCAATTTGATCAAATTCTTCACATGTTACTGCTCAAATTAGGTTGCGTGATACCGTTGAGTTTCAAAATTTCTGTCCGCGATATTTGATCGACGAATCGAGTTTTTTACTTGTTCTCATCTTAACTATACAAAGTTTTTATGATGATGAGTAATTCTCCAAATTTTCGACTAGTCGTTGTTCAAATCGTGGTCCGCTTCGTGTTTTGCTTGAGTTCACGCACAGTTTTCCTCGTGTTTATACAAGTTAGTTTTAATGTACATAAGAGCTTGTTTCCAATAGCAGATAATAAGAAAAGCAATTTCTTACATTTTATTTGCTCATTTCCTCTAAGCCCTCTCCGGTTTTTATATCTTATTTAATTCTTGTAATCCTTCGTATCGGTAGAGCGGTTAATTTCTCGAGTTAGGTCGTTGCAACTCCCCTTGTACAATTTCACTTTTGCAACTTCGCCAATGCTAACGTGCTTTGATGACAGCGTCGGATGCGAGAACAATTCGTTTTCCTTCCATAGGAGAGCAGATTAGGTCAGATTATAAGTTACATAGTTTACGCGAGAGCAACACAGTGCATGCAACATGGGGAAAGTGAGAAAAAAGTATCGTAATATTTCTAAAATATTTTAATTTACGTTAACTTAAGCAGTCAAATTTCTTCTCAGAGAAGAATAGTTTCGTGTGAGTTAAATTCTGATTTATGCCACCAATTTTGACATTTGTGAATGAGATGCTAAGGCTGAGATGAAATGCTAAAACGGAGGTTCTGAAAGTTTCCACTGCATGTATGCGGTAATGAAAATTGACGACAAGACTGAAACGACATGAAAATCTATTTCAAAGTTAGAATTTAGAATGAATTTTATCGTTCATGTGGAGGTGCAACCTTCATTCTCCATTGAATGATGCCCTTGATGTCGTGCTATAAATAGGGATTACTTCTAAGACCTTGATCATAATTACGTCTCTGATGCGTCAGATTCTGTAATAATGTAAGCTTGACGAAAACGTCTAATTATATCGCACATTGTCATCACAAAAACCTAAGAACTTGTCAATTAAGTTCAAGAATACTGTTAACTTGTTTCATAGATTCTATTTTATGAAGTCTGCGTGTTGTAAGCTTCCATGTCGCCCAATTTTATCCAGTAGCTACCCTGTTTAGTCTCAAGGTTGAGGCCAACATGGAGGAAGTGTTGGAGATGTCTGTGAGATTTTTTGAGTTTCTTCTCCGTATCCACAATGGAAGGTCTTGAGGGTGGTCAGAGGCACGCTGTAAACAGGCTGTAGTGTCATTTTACCTCGACATGGTCTTGAAGAATGTATTGCTGT
>JACJUY010000954.1:124037-144705 GCA_014220935.1 Platorchestia sp. MABIK
TTGTAGCGGGCAAGTTAAAAAAGTAGCTCTCTGTCGAACTAGACTGGCGCATCTAAATATAGAAATAGTTGCATTCTTATGTTATAAGAAAGAGAACGCCAGGCTCGATCTGGCCGGGTTTAGATTCGTAGTTGTTCTAGGAGGTTTACCTTTGAAGTTTTTTGAGTTACAGATGCAACCGTTGCGTCCGGTCAACCATTTTTTTGCTCTGCGAGTGATCCAAACAATTTTAAAAGCACATGTAAACCTGCGTCTTCCAGAGTGCTTCTCTTCTAGAGGAAACAATGTCTCAAAAATACCAGTCATCTGCGCATCTTATTTCAAGTTAGCAGACAGCGACTGGAGCTAATGGTAGATCATCTCTCACAAGAGGGTTAACCGATCATCATAGTAATACCTAGTTCTGCCTCGATATTTCTATGATCACTGACATCAACCTGAAGATAAGTGGCCTCTTCCACTTTAACCAATAAGGAAATTCTGTGCAGACGAGCATTGACTGGCGTTAGTAATTCATCTTCCTCGTCAGTTTTTACTCCTCAAGCTGCAACCCAGTGATAACTGATGTGGTTCCATGATTCACACATTTTCAAGGCTGACCTCCGTGCCTGTTTATTAACTCTAGAGGTTTCTGTCGCAGGGAAAGTGTTTAACGGTGTTTCATGTCATTTGAGTTGTGGTGGAACGTTACATTAAAGGGGCAGTAGGAGAGTATGTAATTTCTTGGCATGAGTATTCGTGAATTGGCTGAAATTCTGTTCTTTGGTTAGAAGTGAAACAGAGGGATAATTTTGGCCAAGAGTGAAGCTGGAAAAAATACGGAAGTGAATACACGAAAGACATAACAAAGCAGAATTAGGACTTAGAAGTTACTGTGGGATGCTAGTTTTGTGGTATTGGAAAAACCAAGGTTTGTGAGGAAAAATGTTGTTTATTTAAATTCATTTGCGCGGAGTGTAATGACGTTTGCTATCTTTGCTCTACCCATTCATGTGTGTTACACGTTAAGATAAAGAATCATTTACAGGCATTCGATAACAAATGTAGGCTGAAACAAATTTTGGGGCCAATACTAACATTCAAAGTTTTGTGCTATCATGTACATACGAAGTTTATTCTATATGTTCAAGTAGTGATGTAAATAAACATTAGCGTTACGTGACAGTTCTTCGCAATTTTTCATCATACTCCTATTCTTTGCATCATACTCTTAGTCTTTGCCTCATTCTCCTGTTCTTCTCGAGTCGCTCCTTCTGACTATCAATTATTACAGGTTCAAGTATTCCGAACTTTTCATCAACAGTGAAACATTCTCCATTAAGGCGAAGTAACCAGAGTACTTCAAATTATTTTTCTCGACAGTGAATGATAATTTCAATGAAATAGCCGAGGTTTGACAAACATATTAGAAGGAAGTTAATCATCTTACGGTGGTCGCTTTTAATAGATGTGATATTTAATTATTAAGACAAAAGTATTCTATTAACCCCGTGCATGTTTTATGTGACACGCAGATGTTCTACGCTTGGTGGGTTGATCAGTGTGAGTAGCAACGACGACCGCATCACGCAATTAGGGCCAGAAATAGACTACGTGAACCTTGGCTCTACAATTATCTCTTGTTCCAATACCTCAAATAGAATCTCCAATTAGATGCGGATAATAAGCTGATATGTTGCTCCAGTTAACGTCCATGTCGTCAAAAACATTCAAAGCATAAACTAGCCGAAGTGATCAAGTTTTCAAAGTTTTTTTTTCTGGGGTAGCGTCTTTTGAGCATTGTGTCATTTTACACGATTATAAAGTCAAAAAATGGCAAAATCGTTGGTTAAACAACATGCTATTATTGTAGCTCAAAATGATACTCTCGAGGACTTGGCATTTAACTGTTTGCTAGCACATGTGCAAATATATGTGTTCATTTATTTATGTAGCCAACCTGGTGTGAAACTAACTTCAGAATTTGACAGTCGGTCATTGAATTTGATTTTGAAACTTAAGCTGGTTTGATCGTACTTGCTGTGTCTTCAATTCTTTATCTGAGTTTGCCTGAACTCTAAACTCGAATATCGCCTTGCGCTTCGAGAAGGAATTTATTTGGTTGTAAGCCTTTTGGTTTTACTGGGTTTGAATCAGGGAAATAAGGAAGTCAAACCATCAGCTACTCATTTTAAAAACCAGTATTGTAATTAGCCATTGAGTTATGAAAGCAAATATATAAGTATAAGCCATATCAAGCTAGGAAACAGGAATTATAGTTTTTGAAAGTTTTTATTCATCTAACTGCTCTGAGTTACATCCATTAAGAACTACAAAGCTTAACTAAATTTTGGCTCCCTGTAGTACTCAATAAGGTTTTATTGAATTACTTCCCAGCACTCTTGCTCTAAAGAACAGTCCTCTTCCTCTTTGTATTTGGCGTTGACATCTTTGTCGCCCAACCCCAACCTGATGATAATCAATCTTGGTTATCCTAAGTACATCAACACTTGGCAGAAAATTTTGAATGGGCGAAGCTCAATTTTGAAGGAACATAAGCCCGTTATTATCCCCCTTACTTGGATATATCGTACATTTCAAATTGTGAGCGCGATAGAGCGTCGTATATTTTGAACTGATGTCATCATTGAATATCACGGATTTTAAACTGAGTGTATCGTAGAATATCACAAATCTTAATCTGAGTACACAATGTAATAAAATTTTGTCTTTCAGTGTCCACAATAACAACCTGCTGAATTCTCAAAAGTTCTTGAATCTTGATCACTTCAGCTTGCATGAAAATAAAATTGTTCCACATCCGTTCCATTAATACTAATTTGTTCGTAAGAATCAACTAAATTTAAAAATTTCGTACCGAATACTTCAAGCAAACGTTAGGTAACTGCTGTTCTGCAACATCACAGCGTCTTTTTCACGTCAAGCATCTTGCTTCCCGAAGTCACCGTCCCACTTTTAATGGCAACAACTGCCTGAGACTGGAAATATCTTGACAACTCGGCAGATTTTGCTTCAAAACACGATACTGCTTTTTTCGTACGCTAATCTACGGCCCCTGCGATGCTTATAAAGGCGACTACTTGGCCTCGATACTTAGTACCTCTGCCTCCGTCAAGCAGATCACTACATCTGCAGTTGAGATATTTCTACAGTGAGAACGCTTCAAAACAACAACACACAAATGAACATGGTGAGTAAGACTTGAAAAGTGAAAAATGATTGCTGCATTATCACAATGTGCTACTTTGGTATACGAATTCGTCTTTTTCAATCATCTTTTTTTTAGCTTTGGGCGTGTTATCGAAATAAAAATTGGAGTTTCACAAAAAAGTTTGGGTGTGGTTACTAAAATTTATGTTTTTTTCTTGCAGTTCACCTTGAAAATTACAGCCTTATTGGCGTGCGTGGCTTTCGCCACGGCGGCGCCCATGCCACAACTCGGTCAAGAAGACCCAAATTTCGAAGATGCGGTGGATTTTGCCGGCGATGCCGAGCCCCAATTTGACGCCGTGGAAGCTGGCGTTGCAGAAGGAGCCGAGTCGGACCCTAACGCCGTGGGATTCGAACAAGACCCTGATTACTATTACGACTCTGAACCTGAAGCAGCCGATGTTGGAACATTCACTGACTACACAGAGTCGGACTCCAACATCGGGCACCGCGTCGCTCGCAGCCCTGCCCGACCTCGCGGGTCCGGCAGATTTGGACCCGTTAGACGGCGACAGTTCAAACTTGGAGGCTTCAGGCGGCCGCTCAGCAAGAGAGGAAACTAGATCTGATTTTTACAATTCTAGCGTAGTAAATTAACGAATTATGTGATATGTACAAAAATTATCGCCTAGAGAGCTTTTCTCCCAGCTCCCGAAAAGTGGAGAAGCTTTAAGGCTTCAGGCTGCCTTATAGTAAACATAAACATTTATTTAAATGAATTAGAGAAAACAAATTGTCAGCAAGGATGTTAGAAACGCTTGCGCGAAGACTCGGGGATGTTTAACTAAATTTAGCTCGTTCCTCAACGGATACTGCCTTATTTTTACTGCAGCATGTGGTTGAGAAATTTTTCGCCTAACTTTTCACTGAACATTCGCTAAATGTATCAAGAAATAATTTTGAATGCCATTGATAGTGTTCCAAATCACGCGTGAAACCAATTGAACTATTATAAATATTTTAATGTTTTTGCTAAACAAGTTTCTAAGCTGAAAATACTTGGAAAGGGAAAGAACAAAAGATCTTATAGATTTAGACAACTTTTTCAAAGCTGTAATGTCATAATTGACAGAGCTTCGTAGGAGAAGCGCCAGTGTGTGATTTATATGCTAACTTATTTTTCTACTTTACTTTCTCAGTTGTATTCATAGAAAGAAACATTTTTAGAATCTCTTTAGTATTTATTCTTGTAGATTTTCTAATTTCATCGCCTTCCAATATTTTGCACAGAAATTTTCAATTAAGAAAAACTTCACTACGCGACTAAAGTTGTAATACAGAGTACAGCAGTCAACCCTGCAATTTTGAGAAGGCTGTGGAGGCCTAAAAATGGAGGATTGACTGCCGCACCCAGTACATACATAGGTAGTATCGATTGGTTACGCTAGCTCTTCAGTCTCTTTCAAAATCACGAGTGAAATTCACGTAAGGGACAACTATGTGAACAATGAGCGCGAGCTAAGAGTTTTACAAAATGTAAATCTTCATGTTTCAGTATTGGTACAAAATGTAAATCTTCGTGTTTCAGTATTGGTACAAAATGTAAATCTTCGTGTTTCAGTATTGGTACAAAATGTAAATCTTCGTGTTTCAGTATTGGTACAAAATGTAAATCTTCGTGTTTCAGCATTGGTACAAAATGTAAATCTTCGTGTTTCAGCATTGGTACAAAATGTAAATCTTCGCCTTTCAATATCAGAATAAATGCATTAGTCACTAATTTTATTGGAACGTATCAATCAAATTTGTGTTCAAGTGACATCGCGGCGGTAGAATTCGCTTTAATTATTCGCAGTTACCTTTAAAACAAAGATTTTTGGTTACCCTGATTCTGTGTTGCGTATCTTATCCGAGAGTAGCTCTCTTTACCTCTAATTTCGACGCTCTATGTGTGTAGAGCAGCAAGATGCGTGTACAAGCTTTAAATAAATATATTTTTCTATCCTACGTTTTCATCTTCCCTAGCTACATAGTAAGTCAATGATTCAGATTTAAGCAACCGACGTGTTACAAATTGACAATAGACTCAATTCAGGCTTGTTTTCTTAATTCCAATGAGTTCATAAAATTTTGTTCACATAAAGGTAAAGCAAAAGAAAAGCGCCCGATATACAAACTCAAATGCATCAAATTCAGATATTCCAATCCAGTATAAAAACATCCGCTTAGCCATCACTAAATCCTCTTCTTTGTCGCTATAAAGCAAAAGAAATTCTCTCAAATAAGATGGTTTTGTGACAAATAGTTTTCTTTCTCACAGATTGAAGTTGATGACATTGATTGAAAGAGTGTGAACACAAGAGACTCGTCAAAGAATATAAGCGGCATCTGTACCGCCCATGGGAGGATAATAACCCTAGTGGATATCCAAAGTCAGAATTGAAAGAAAATTTCCAGGTACCATGATCTTCTCGAATAACCTTAAAATTTACTTCAATTGATGTCAAGTACAATACACGATTCACAAACACTTTAAACATGAATGAAGGTGAGCTTCTCCTGAGCTTCTGAGTCAGTGAAACGATGAAAATGCCAGAAAAACTGATCTAATTTTCAAGACAAAGATGGTCATACTCGGCCGACGAAATCAAGCACGTCTGAGACACTTTCTACGCCGAGCTTCGACCAAAATAGTTCAATGATTTGTACTGAAGATTAGTGTTTGACCTGAATTAAATAGCCCTTAGCTACGGCGGCGTACCTACAAAATACGACCCCGAGAACTCAATCTTACATGAATCTACAAACATATGACTCCAAGTAATCGATCTCACATTCATTCACAGAAATTTGACTCCAAGTAATCGATCTTAAATGCATACACATGCCGATTCCCTCAAGTGCTCGCAATGTAGCGATGGTGTGTAATTTATTGCAATCGGTGCTCAAAATTCCGATTTGGAACAACCGATGGAGACCGAGCTCTTAAGCAATTTGTTCACTAAATTCGATTCTATTTAAAGACCGATCTCTCTGACACAGAAGCGTTGCGCATAAGCCTGTATGTATTTGTGAGGGCGATGTTGTTTTACAGCAAAAAACAATGATTATCGATATCCTCTTAAGGCTTCTGGGTTTACCCGTAATTTATCTCAATTTCTGCTTCTGCGTAGCGACCCACAAACACACGTTCTCCCATGGTTACCAGATTCGCTTTTTATGGCCGATATTCGCATATTTTGCATTTCTTAAAAAAAGGTCTTTAAAGCCATGGCAACCTTGCAAGATTACTAGATGCCTGGCGATTTTCATGAACAAATTTACTTTGGAAAGGGGGAAATATTTACATTTTGGCCACGAAGAGACAAATCTTGCTGTCCTGGACAGCTTGCAAAAGATTGCGCGGATCGCAGAGCAGGTATGGGGGCACGCATCCCGTCGCTCACTCGCCGGCATCAAAAACATAATAACCATTTGGGCAAGTTTTTATTGAGCTTCTAAGTTTGGTGCGAGGAGATCGTTCGATGTGAAACTCTAAACGCTATTTTAAGGAGCGCATTGCTTGGTGAGCACCAGAATGAGTATCTGGATCAAAGCAGATATTGGGTACATGATCTGTAATTTCGCGGCGCCCCGAGAGGACACTTTCAGAAAATGGGAAGTAAATTTCCGCAAGCCGAATTTTGATGCTAGAAACCGCTTAAATGTGGAGAACTCTTAGGAGAATTGAAAGTATTTGCTTGCATGAACTTTTACCTTGTCAAGCGAGAAACTATCTTTTTTTCCAAATACACTGGAAGATGAAATTTTGAGAGGAGCTAATCAAGTAAAAAACTTTATTCACATATGAAAAATACCGATCCACCTTCGCACGAAAGTTACTGCTAGATTTTCTATAAGACTCAAGTAACAAATTTAATTATTAGGACCAATAGGAGAGAAAATTTCGTGATCGGCCAGTTTTATGGCATATTTTACGTAGGCACAAGAATTTTAGAGAGAGATGACTACATTGTGACATATGAAACCTCGAAATAAGCATTTTAATGTAACAACTGGGCAGAGTGCAGCTGTCGTGAGGAGGTGCATTCTGGTGGCCGCAGTCACTGGCTCGTGAAAGTTTGCTAGGGGTTTGCAGCATCAGCTTACATCAGTTAGCATTTCTTTGTGTCGGTTTGCGTCGGTCTGTATCAGTTTACATCAGTTAACATTACTTTGTGTCGGATTACATTGGTAAACATAAGTTTACATCGGCTTACATCAACTTTTATGAATTGACTTGGTTTGCTCTGCTCTACAACATGTTACATCAGTTTACATAAGTTTACATCGGTTCGTGTTGATGTAAATAAGTTTTCATCGGTTTAGAGAGGTATTTATCCGACCACTCCAGAAAACTTCAGAGCAATTCTCGCCTGTCAGCGCACCACCCCATCTGCAATGAAGATCAGACCACTCGGTACAAATCAAAGGGTCTGTGAGTTTCACCTATACGTCTCCTGACTCTCGCCCGTTCTCTTGTTGCTATGTGGTCACTGCCAGAGTATGTGCGGATGAACGACGTAGAAGGGCCTGATAAGCTCATTAATTGCTAAAGGTCACTCTACCTGGACTACTTTTACTTTTTTGTTTTGTCGTTTTCAAACATTGCTTATCACTTTGCGCTGTGAATTTGAAAATGTGATTGAATTTGAAAGGATTTTGTTTAACTCTTCTATTAAAGCTAGAAGTAACCACTAAAGAGAAAATTTCAAAAATTGAAACGATCTTCTTTTGATTTCAATCATCACTTAGCACTGATACGTTTTGAATTTCAGAGCATATTTGTATCTGGATAGGTAAATTAAATTATTTTAGTGTTGTCGTGGTTATTACATTACAATAATTTCGTGGACGAATATAATTTTCTTTCGATTGTGAATCAAAGGATAGAGCTTGAACTGTGAAATGAAAATAGAAAAATTTTAAAACAGAACAAAGAAAAGTACTTAATCACGAAGAAATAAGAGAATCAAGTTAAGTGTAGGGATAGTTTTGCAGCACAAAATTTATGCGTAACAATACACAAAGTTTAGCGTCACATCAGAAAATGTGGCACTGAGGTTAATCAAAAACATCTTCCTGGTAAAGCAAAAACATATCCTGAAAATATTTTAAATAGGAAAAATCCTTCAACTTCCCGGTAAACCTAGAAGATTCGTCGAAATATTTTTCGACAGCGAACAAACTCCAAAGATTTTGGAAATTATTCCAGAAAAATTTACCAAAGCATCACCGAAAATTATAATTTGCATTGGTGATCGATCGAAGAAGTTTGCATCGTTATTTTTAGAGCTGTGAGAAAGGCTATTTTGAGAGAAGGCATGTGAGCGATGAGTTGCATGAGAGAAGGCATGTGAGTTGCTGTCAGCGGCGATGTTGTTTTCGACGACCGCCTCAGCTGATAAATTTGCATCTATTTCAAACAGACTTGAAGGAATCATTGCAGCTTGACATCAGTTGTCATCGTAATTTAAATCAAATCATCGTGATTTAAATCTAATTTGATGACAACATTGCATCGTTGATGCTAACTCTTTTTCACAAAATGTAAAACTGTGCTTGGAATGAACTTTACTGAGTACTTCAGAAGTAATAAAAATGATACACTTTAAGGTTTGTATGAAGTCATAAAGCCTTTTCTAATGTTATTCTAAGTTTACATCTTGTAAACAAATTAGTGAAGAGTGCGGTTGCAGTGATATGGAAAGCTGAATAAATTTCATACTAGATTTCGGATGGATGCAGGTAAATAGTACATAAGACCATTCACATATTCTATTTTTAGAGTACGAATACATCCGTGCAAGAAATAGAAAAAATTGAATTTTCTATGTGCTCAGCGTAGTTTTCTGGCTCAAACTAGTATGCAGCGCAGTCTGACTTACCAAGATTGTGAAGTCGGAGGACAGCTTTTTGCGGCACGCTCGTGCATTGGCAGCTGATTCGTATATAAGGAGGGCGATCGCTTCCGAAAGTCAATTGCACTCATCGAGTCAAGTAGACAGCAACTGCAATCTGACCTACTGCAATTTTAGCAACTGCTATCTCAAGTATTGCAACTGTACTCAAGAATTCATAACAACGAAACTACAAAAATGAACATGGTGAGTATTAGAGAAGAAATGAACGATCATATTTCATGTTTGTTCTTGTTTCTTCACCAGCATTAACACTTTTCTGAACAATATTCAAAATTTGCACTCTCTGTGAATTAATTCTTAAACCCACAATGTGAAAGAGCTTCAGGAGAAAATTTTTCAATTTCTAAACAAGTTCTCTATTTGTTTCAGATCGCTATGAAACTCGCTATCTTGGCTGCATGCATGGCTTTCGCCACGGCGGCGCCCATGCCACAACTCGGTCAAGAAGACCCAAATTTCGAGGATGCGGGGGATTTTGCCGGCGATGCCGAGCCCCAATTTGACGCCGTGGAAGCTGGCGTTGCAGAAGGAGCCGAGTCGGACCCTAACGCCGTGGGATTCGAACAAGACCCCGATTACTATTACGACTCTGAACCTGAAGCAGCCGATGTTGGAACATTCACTGACTACACAGAGTCGGACTCCAACATCGGGCACCGCGTCGCTCGCAGCCCTGCCCGACCTCGCGGGTCCGGCAGATTTGGACCCGTTAGACGGCGACAGTTCAAACTTGGAGGCTTCAGGCGGCCGCTCAGCAAGAGAGAAAACTAGATCTGATTTTTGCACTTCTCGCGTAGTAAATTAACGAATTATGTGATATGTATAAAAATTATCGCCTAGAGGGCTTTTTGCACAGCTCCCGAAAAGTGGAGAAACTTTGAGGCTTCAAGTGGCCGCTTAGAAAGAGATTAAACTAGATTTTTTACAATTGTCGCGTAGTAAATTAACGAAATGTGTGATATGTACAAAAATTACAGTCTAGAGAGCATTTCTCCCAGCTCCCAAAAAGGGGAGAAAGTTATGGTAGGTCATTCATCGTGGAAAAGGTCCGCCAATTCAGAACTATTTTTCTTCCAAGCTTTCTATCAAAAATCATCACAGACTGTTTAAGCTTGTCTCTTATGCAAATAACTCTCACTTATTGGTTTCTGACACCAACAAACCAAAGGAAAGAATTAGCAATTTATAACTCATGTCCTGAAAACTTCGAGGTTATTGTTTCTGCCTTTGAATTGACAAAGCTTGTTAAAACAAGTAGATATTATTTATTTAATTTAAAGTTTCTGTGTACGTCAATTCATTGAAGCATATAATATTTATATTTTTTTGCTGATTGAAAGTTGTCTGACAATATTGTCTTTAATTTGCCATGTTTCACAGCGTACAATAGTTGGTTTTGGCCGCAGCAAATGTTGAGGTGAGCTTGACTTTAGGAATTGTGCTCCAGAATGTTCAATTATGGGCTCATGCTGAATTTGTAGTGCTCCTAGTCATACAAATTCAATTATATCTTCAGCATGAATCAATAATGCTTCTATGACAATTCCTTGTCATCAATTACGGAATTAAAAGATTCTATTGTTCCCAATCGTCGGGCTTAATTTGCCAGAATTCGTCGGTGATTTCTTCTAAAGTTGTTTGTCACGACTTTGATTTTATCTGAATTTAGATGTTACAGCAAATTCAGAACTTATTTTTTCTTTCGATTTTATTCTTTAATGTTTACTGTTTACAGAACCTGCGGTGGCTATTTAAAGGCTGGTCGCTAAAATGTCAAATTGTAATGTTTACAGCTGTGAAATGAGCTTACAAGCTTTGCAAAAAATACAATGTTTGTCGATACATTTTTGTCTAATTCCCCTCTCTCTCTCTCTCTCTCGTCTATGCTCTGAAAGCAAAGAATTTTAAAGATTCAGAGCAAGTGACACGGAAAATATCAAAATATTCCAACGATGCATGTGTCATCGTACAAGTTGGCAGAATTCTGCCTGACGAACACAAAAATAGTACCACAAGGAAAACTAAATACGCCCCAATAACAGGATCGTGTCTAGGACGTTCGTTTGGTAGTTATAAGTTGTCAATGTTTTGGAAGTCCATTCATATAAACGGGAGCAACGCGTTTGGCAACAGAATAGAACCGCCACTCCGTTTTTTTGAGAAATAAGACACCTATTTCGTTTTGAAAATTATCAGAACGTTTTATTTGAAGGTGATAGATCAATAATCATCAAGCGTTGAGTAATGGTTGACGTTGTGCATGTTGCGGTGATTTTCAGTTTTTAAGTTATGGAAAAAATGTGGATGTCGAACAAAAACGAAGATATTTGTCGAGAGGCGTGAGAATTTAGCAGTGCCTACCTAGTAAAAACCGTACTTGGCAACACAGACATTCAGAGTAGAAACAAGCAAGACGTGTACTAGAATATCAACGCCCATGAGCTGTTGACATCGTGAGTTGTCGAAGTAATCGAGTTTCCTTTTATTGCCTTACGACGCGGTCATTGACTGACTAAGAGTAAAAACTATTTCTAGGAATATAAGCAAAAAACATTCGCGTCCTCCTGCATGAGTCCTCACGTTCCTTTTGTAGAATAGCTGAGTATTCATTTTTATCCTCCTTGCTATTGCGGGCCTTCTTTCCGTCGCTAGATATTGCGATTGCAGATTTAGTTTTAAAATAGAATCAAGTTGTACTTGGTCCAAGTAATTATGGCTCGACAAGATATTTGATGAGCACGGGTAGGAGATCGGTCGTACTTATCATAGGGTACGTTCAACTAGGCGCGTTTCTGCTCTTTTACTTGAATAAAGCTACCTTTAGAGTTATGAAGTGCGGTTTTGTGCTCATAAAAACAATGATATCATTTTGCTTACTATCCTCTCCTAGATAAAGGATTTTGATGACATCGCGAGCGAATAATGTAACTTCTATGACACATGTGTCTCATAATAGATCGTTTATCCTTCAACTCTTTACAAGGTGAACCGCAAAGAAGCGATCACCTGTCTATCCAAAAGCGACTTCGATAATGCAGCTTAAATGAGCAAGTTTTTGCTTAGCGCTCTATAATGGTCATCGGACCATGTTTATCGCAAAACTGAAGTGGTTAATTTTAACATAGTGTTGATAGACGAACATCATTACTTCGTATCTGGATTGAAGCGGATGTTCAAATCTTAATTTTTACGCAAGTTACTTTGCCAATCCCTTCAGGAAAACTGTGTTTTAGAGCCATGAATTACATCATTCAATGTTGATCCTAAATGCCGAAACGGATTAATTTTATGAGATGGACTTGTTAACTTGATGTCTTTTTCTACGCTGGTGGAGAAAGCTCAAAATTCTTTTACGTTGTTGTTTGAAAGGGTGACCGGTTACAAACAGAAGTCTTCGGTTTCAGAAGGTGAGAGGAAGCCATGTGTCACGTTAGTTAAGGGCTTAGGAAAAATTAATCAGTGAAATTACGGTTAGGGTTTCCGTAGTTTCTCAATCAAAATGGAAAAAACGTGTTCTTGATGTTCGTGAATTTGTTTCGCTGATCAAATAGAGTAAGGATGACAATAATTAGGAATTTTGATGGGCTTTTGACTAATGCAGATAAGAGGAAACTAAACAGTGAACTTTCCATCAGCTTCGGTTAGTGACAGTTCATACGGCATGATTTTTAAAATTTTTTTTCTTTATTTATATTACTTCTACTAAGAAAACCATCTGTTTTATCTACTTACCGACAATTCGTGAAATAATAACTTCCCTAAAGAACTATTTGTATTTTTTTTCTCTATGTCATTAATACCCCGCAGACGAAGCCATAGAGGACAGTGTGTGTTGATTTGGAATTCACGAGCAATTGCTCATCAATTTATAATCATCAAGCTGAGCCAATTGTTTCGTTTCGCCCGTTTTCCGTGATTTTCTGGGACGCAAAAGGAAATCTTCATCATAAGCGAACAGATCGCAGGTAGCCACCGGTGAAGAAGAGGTCATAACTCACAAATAGTCTCATAACTCTACTTTACTTAATAGTTATTAAATACATTTTGTTTACCATTGAAAATATTTACGAAAAAATGCGATTGAATCAAATCACTTTTTTGAAATTATTAACAAAAGTAGTCTTCCGTTGTCACCACACTTACCCTTGATTAATGAGCCAAAAGCCGTTGAGTCCAAAATGGCCGCTTCAAAATGCGAGACACCTCATATAGGTTTTCAGGAAAAAAGTAGGTTGCGTAATCTTTTTTATTTTCAATGAAATTTATTCTGGGCTGAACACAGGTTGTAGTCTGACGACGTCCACTTGTTCATGGGTAGCCACCCTCCTGTTGTCTCTGATGTTAAAGGGTCTGATACATCCCAAGGACATCTCATGGAAGGCGGTTCGTTCTCTGCTTCTTTACAAACATATTTCTTTTTAGACGTTAAAAGACAAAAAAAGTAAGACTGCCTGTTGTTTTGTGCTTAAAAGGAGCAACGACGCAGTTCGTGTAACTATATTCCCGAAGGACTCCATTACAAACATCAGAAAACCCACTTCTTCTGTGATGCGCATCAACTTTAAGGGTAACAGGTTAGCAGCGATCACCGAAAGTTCTCGGACAAAGGCCATCACCGGCTGGAGAACCGCTCCGGATTCAAGAGTGGCTACTTTTTGTGCATCTACATTATGAAGGCCGGCTCAGGCTTATAAAAGGGCCTCGCGCTCGCGGGCGAAGTTAGTTCAAAAATTCTGTCGAGAGCAAGTATTTCAAGTGCTTCTTCTGCAAGTCTTCAGAAACGATAAAAACAGCTAAAATACAATCATGAACACGGTGAGTCACTCTTTCTGTGTCGTACAAGTATAAATTGGTTATTTTAAACAAATGAAAAAAAGATTAACATGCTTGTTGATTTTTCATATGGTAGTGACGCAGAATATTTGTTTCATTGACTATGACAGTTTTAGTGTATGCTACTTGAATTGAAAAATTCTCAAAAGTTCGTTTTTCCAATCTCCAGATGACAGTGAAACTCGTGGTTGTCGCGGTGTGCCTGGCATTTGCGATGGCGTCTCCCGTGCCACAATCTGGTAAAGAAATCCTTGGCTACGACGATGAAGTCGACTTTGTGGGTGCGGCCCAACTCGACGGCGTAGAAACGAGCTTCTCCGCAGGACCGGAGTCCGACCTCAACGCCGTGGGAGCCAGAGAAAGCCCTGAATACTATTACGACTCTGAAATTGAGCCAACTGACGCTGTAACATTCACTGACTACGCAAACGATGACTCCAAAGTCGAGACCCGTTTTGCTCGAAGCATCACCGGACCACGCGGCTCAGGACGACAAAGACGGAGGCAGTTGAAGCTCGGAGGCTCAAGGCAGCGCAATACGAGGCATTAGAGTTTGTAAAATATTTATTAGTCTTCAATAATACAAGTTATCACTTCCGATGCGTACAAAGTAGTACTCATCAGCGTGCTTTTAGCACCTTACATGGAGATGAGAACATTACGAGCTAAAATGTCAACTTTTATTCACAATAAAAATTAGACACAATACAATTTCTAATTTTATTGTGTCTAGTGATCACTTTTAACATTGTTGAAAGGAACTTAGAGTTTACTATTGAGATGGAAAGCACTTGGTGGAAGCCAAGGGAGCAGAAAAAGAAAGTTTTGATGGTATGATGGATGGATTTGGATGACGCGTTTGTGAGCTTTTTGCAAATATTTGGCTGTGTTATTTAAATTTTGCAGTTAAAACTAGAATTTTTGTTTAGGGCATTCCTCTCAGACGTTTAAAGTTGCATTGTTGTTTGTTATTTTTCTATATATATTATAAGTGCTTATAGATGTGTGCGCAAGTGTATTTAAGATTTAAAAACTAACTTAAATGCCCCAAGTGCTTGTTTATTTTCGTTACGAAATCCTATTTCCCTGTTTGTTAGGTAGTTGCTCAGTAGTATTAATTTAATTTAAATATTTATGTATTGCTAGAAAAACTCTAATAAGTTGAATTACCTCAGTTCTTTTTTCACTAACAAAGAGTAAAAAAGAACTGAATATTCTAGTCATTTTTGAGCATATTTTTAAAGTTCGTACAATAAATTACTCGTTTGAATTTTGAATGCCTACAGTCGTTCAGTATCTGTTATAAGTTCTGCTTAGCTTATTTAACGTTTGCTCAGTTGTAGCCCCATCGAAAATTTCTACATAACTTAGAATTGAATGTCTCTGTAGTTTGTGAATTCTGCCAGGTATGTTACCATACATGTTCTGTGATGACCTGATTAAAAAAAGATGAGGTTAACAGTAAGTTAACCTCAAATAAATAAATATTTTATTTTTATCCTTCATTTCATTGGAACCTGTTCATAGCTTCGTGGAGATAATTCACCCATTTTGTTCGCATGTCGCATCTCAAATAGGTGCTTAATGAAGTAGAATGTCAATGATCTGTACGTCATTTTTCGTAGGCCAAGTACGTTCATTAGAAAGGTCAGTTGGTTACCGATCCAATACGGGATCGGTTAAGTATTTGCTTTGTTCGAGAATATGTTGATGCCCTAAATGCTATGATGGAAATGGTTTACTCCATACCATTTCTAACCCATTAGTTACTCACTAAATGATTCCCGGCTGGTGCATTAAAACTGGCAGCGGGGAAAGCTGTGCCAAAGTATTTGCTGACAAATGTAAATATTTTTTGATAATAATTAGTGAAAAATATATCAAGTTCATTAGGAAGCAAGTAAATAACGTCAGGTTGTAATAATGTCTTGACAAAGTAAATTTAAATGTTTTGAGCCTTTGCTCAGCCTCTGCAAAAAATCGAAAGAGAAAAGTTTGAAAGACTTACATGATATAACAGTTCCGTTATATATTCTTTAATAAATTGAAAAACAACAAATATCGCAATGTTTTGTAATAAAATAAAGAAAAATGTTAACATTTGATATCATTTTGCCAACTTTCCAGAGTACATGTGTGCCGCGTTTCATTGCTTGTATGCATGCACCAGCATCAGAACGCCACAACTCAAGAATCATTTTGAAATACAAGCACCTCGTTTGAACACGTTGATCGCGATAGGTTAAACTAAAGTTCAATATTTAACTCAAATTTGAAGACAATTGTAGCATGCAATTATGAAAACAGTAAAAATGAAGTGGATCGTGGCTTCATTTAATTTTGATTAGTATTAATGCAAATTGAGTTTGTGACTACTGGTCTGTCAGTTGCATTCTGAAATTTCTCTCGGTGTACACCGGCGGTTCACGTCACCGTCAATGTGTTAGCAATGTATCTTCGATCTGCACTTCATTTTGCTCAGCTATGACGTTAGTATGTGGATGTTAGCCACCTGGTTATTTACGTCAGAGAAGAGGAGCGAGCTGGTCTAAGTTGCAGAGCTCGTCAAGCTCTAGGTTTCCCTCTTGTCTCAAAGTTAAACTGGATAGTAGAAACTACGAATGATAGAACTATTAAACGAGATGAAATTTAAATATGAGAACCAAGCTGAGCGACTTCGACCCTCTCATGATGGAAGCATGGTGCTATTGACTACATGTGTGGTTAGGTTACGTAGGCCAAATGGAAGAATTCACAAACGCATAACTTAATAATTCTTTCCAGTTATAACATCATTTAACTATTTTGTTATGTTAATTGCAGATGTGAATGAGACCGTTAGGGCTTCAAAATGTAGAAAATCCTTAAAAACTAAGCACTTTTTAAGGATGAATTACTCTTAAACAACGGAAACAATGATACGGAAACCGATACCGATTACTGCGCTGCAGCGCAGATGGTGAGCAGCTAAAATAAACGATATTTTTCAGAATGAGTTAGATGGTAGAATTAAAAGAACGATTTTTAGGAAACATAATACGTAAAATGAAAAGAAGAACCAATATGAAAGAAACATTCTTTGAATAGCAAACGTTTCGGAATCTTTGATTCCATGATCAGTGCTGTAAAAAAAGAATGAAAAACGATAACGAAGAAAATGCAAAAAAGCTATGGGAAAATGATATCAATATACCTACATCGAACGAAAAATAGCTATGTCTAACCATTAAACAATAAAAATGAAATTTCTCTCAAACATTCGAAGCCATACGTACACATGCACCTAAATTCTAGCAATCAAACCAACACCCAATGACATTTACACAAAGTAACAGAACAACACACACACTTTCGAACACACTCCTATTTACACAGTTGGGGCAATATTCAATTTCATCGCACTTTGATCATTATTTAACTGAGGTCTGTGGGTAAAAATGAACAAGGCTTCCAAAATTGTAAGGTCAAATTCTTCTGTGGTTCTACAAAGTGTTGTTTTGACCGAACCAAAGCAGAAAATTTTCGTCGAACTCTCTTTCTTGGGCTATCTTAACAAGGAGGTAAGAAAGGAGCTTTTATCCCTGATACACTCTCATTTTACGTGCTACCATTTTATTGAAATAGTTTTAAATAGATTCATTTTTTAATAGGATAGAGCGTTTGGAAGAGTTCCTGAGAAGTGGTTGTGTCTACTTGTATAAATGTGATTGCTGCCTGCAGTCCTATGTTGGAAGTACCGCTCTCCAGCAATTTATTCATCACAGCCAACACTCTGGTATCTCCCATAAAACTGACCGTCCATACTCATCTCCCTCCCAGTCAGCTATCTGAGATCATTGCCATAGTTCAAACCCCCCTTTCAAAAATTCCAAACTCTCCACACTTTGTAGAACCACAGAGGAATTTGACCTTAGAATTTGGGAATCCTTGTTCATTTTTACCCATAGACCTCAGTTAATGGCTAGGCATAGCTATTTTTTGTTCGATGTAGGTATATTGATGTTATTTTCCTATAGATTTTTCGCATTTTGTTTTTATCGTTTTTCGTTCTTTGTTTTACAGCACTGATGATGGAATCAGAGATTCCGAAACGTTTGCTATTCAAAGAATGTTCCCTTTTAAATTGGTTCTTCTTTTCATTTTATGAATTGGATGGATGATGAAAAAATGCACATACCCGAAATTGGATGATTGTATAACTATGTAAAAAAAACACAGCTGGCGTCGAACACAAGTATTCTTTTACACGTTTCCTGCGATGTGTTACTGAATTTCAATATTCAGCTCAAATTTGAAGTTCATTGTTGTAAGCAATTTTGAAAATAGAAAATATCAACAGGAACGTGCCTTCATTTAGTTTTCATTTAAGTATTTATAAAAATTGAATTAGTTACTGCAGGTCAATCAGCAGCATTATGAAAATTCCCTCAGTGACCACCGCGGTGAGTCCCTTAGCAGAAAACGTGTTCTTTCTCAGTCATAATTTCTGTTCCAAGATTTATTGCACTTAGTCATGTTGGAAAGGTTCAATTGGGATAACTATGGTATAAATATTTTAAAACTTGACTGGTATATCTCAAAAATTAAAGAAACTAGGTTAACAAAGGAAATGCCAGAAATTGTAGAAAACTCATGAACGTCGTTACAGAAAACAATTCATTTTCTTTTATAAATTTCAGTTTCAAGCTACCCAAAGTTGATTAAAATAACCCATTTTCTCGTTACAGTCTCGAGAAAGCCTCTTCATAGACAATTATTTGTTGTTGTTCTAAATGATTTTAAAAGTCTGCTTTTAGCTACCTGACGCATTTGTTACACCACTTTTGGAGCCACTGAGTCGTACTCTCACAATGTGCGTGTCATGCTTTGTGCTGAAGTTGTGGTGACTTGCTATTTCTTCGTCTTTAGCAATCACAGTTTAACTAATTTCATTTATTTTACTCTATTATGCGCCGTTGATACATCGGATAAAATACGTAGGATCCGAAAGCTCGTTCGATTGCTCAGAAATATGTCTCTTGGACAATTCACTGACGCAATTCATTGTGACCAATCTCTAATTTGTCACAATGGTGTCACGCTCTCTAGAACGGAGGAATGTCTACAGCTTCTAGGTCATGAATGGTTAAAAAAAACACTAATTATTTTAAAAAGACAATCTATTTAAACATCGGAGCTGGAATTTTGTCAAATAAATCTTGAAAGTCGTAAAAAAAACATTACTTTTGGATTTTTTCAAAACATTGCCCGAGTAGCAATTTTTTAGGTGAAGTATGAAAGTTCACGACGAAAAATTTTAAATTATGACACGTAAAAGGTCTGAGCCTTTCAAAAGTTCTATGAAATCTATAAGTCCTAAGTCTTTCAATGCATCTTTGATGAATTGATCCTTCCTTCGCATATTATCCGCACGTTGAACAGCAATCCTCGTTTACGATATTACTATCCAATGAGTGAATGTTCTCTTACATTTAGGAATGATTAAATTTTAAGATAGACCTTGGCTCAGGTTTCGCTGTTGTTCATTAACTGTGCAATTCAAAACTCCACCTCAGTTACACTTTTCTTCGTACAATGGTGGTAATGTTTCTTAATTCTAACCCTTGCCTTCTCCTCCCTTCAATTGGAGGCTAAATGCAAGACATTCTGTAAAATAAGTATACGTCCTTTTTTGCTTGTGTTGCACAAAATTTCCGACCTTCGCGCGTGTTTTAATATTAACGGGGAGCGTCTTGAATATATTCCAAAATTTTTGTACTTTCGGTACACTTTCAGTCGCTTATTTTTTGTACGTGTTCGTTGTGGTAAATTGGGTGATTTTTCCTTAACAATATTGATTTTGTTTTACTGTGTAGTATATATTAATTGAGGATCCTAATGTCATGACATTTTAGAAACTGACATTATACATTGCATGTATAAACTTTATTGGTGAAATAGGCTGATTTCTAGGAAATCTTACCAATTGGATGAAAAGGAAAACCAACGTAGCTGAGAACATCATGATAAAAGCAAACGTTCCGGATCATAAAAGATCCATCCTCTGTGCTCTGAAAAACAAGAATTAAAGTGATTTTATTTTAGGTCTATTTAGAAAAATTTGAGTTAAGAAAGATTTTTTAACAGTTTAATTAATTGTTTTTCAGAGAACTGAGGATGGATTTCCATGATCCGAAACGTTTGTTTTTATCATGATATTCTTAGCTACGTTGGTTTTCCTTTTTATCCTAAAACTTCATTTGAAAAAACCTGCTTTTCATTTGTTCTTCTTCTTGCAGGTTATTATTTAGGACGCTAGAATATTTTAGCTTTACTAAAACAACAGGAAAGTTCCACTAACAACATCTGGGCATTATTTTCTAACTGTTTTTATCGTTTTAGGATGAGAAGATATGAATCAATTTTTCTTCGGTGACTTGTTTACTCTACGCGGTGTAGCACACAGCGTAGCCAAGTCGACTTGGCAGAACTTACGCAGCCAGCGGTACAGCAACGACGACGAAAATTGCTTGAGAATCCGGCCCCTGGCAGTGTTGCTATGAGCAAGTTTCCGAGTTACTCCGACGACTGGGAACATGACCCGTTTAATTACACATAATTTTCTTTCTTTATGGGACAAGACAATTGACCGAACATTTAAGGGTCGTTCGATAGCTGCAGTGCCTGCAGGACGCGAACAATCACTTCTGGGAAACGTGCGTTCAGGCGCTGTCTAAAAGAAT
>JACJUY010000954.1:146350-156688 GCA_014220935.1 Platorchestia sp. MABIK
CGTGTGGTTGTTGTTGTGTGGGTCTTGTTGTGGTGTGGTTGTAGCGTGGTTAATTTTGTGTGGTCCATGTTCCTGAGTTGAGGTTTTTCCTTTCTGGCCCAAGCTTCGTCACTGCGAAAGCCAAATGCTGCGATTGAATTAAATCTGCGAAACATTTAGAAGAAAATAAACAATTCCATTGAAGTATTTCCTAAGGAATTTAACTGTACAGAAAAAACTATTGCTCAGTCTCTGGGTCGCAGTAAAATGAGTACAAAAACTTGTTTTCCGTATCCGCTTAACTTCAACAAGGCCTGTAAATGTAAAAATTCTTGAAATTATTTCTTGTGTCGGAGAAGTAAGGTCTTTATCTATTCTTGGATGAATTGACATCGTTCTATTTGTCCCTAAACAAGTGGTTATCGTTCCAATAGACAAAATGATTGTTGAAAATTTTGTAGACAAAAGATTTTTTCAACAATTTTTGTAGACAAATCTTTTCCATTTATTCTTTGTAGCAAATTATTTCGTTCACAGCTTTTTACGTGTTCAATTTGTATCCTAACAATTTGGTTAAACGAATTATTTTCCTTGAAATTTTTGCACATGCCTTGATTCTTTATATTTGTGTAGATAAATTGTTTTTGTTTTAATAATTTCTAGGCATATGTGCTCAGGAGTATTTTTAACCTGTTTTGGCGAGTAGATGAATAGCTTAGCTTAGATGAACGGGGATACTAAAAAGTGTTCATTTCCGTTCTCCCACGACCGCGACATTTTTTGGATGTACCAAATACAAAGATGTACCAAAAACAATTTGGTACGTCTTTGCATTTGTCGACCTTTCCTAATTTAATTTCCTAAGATTTTATGTATTGTTCATGGTCATTATAGCTGTTAGCATTGATAAATGATTTACTTAATACAAATCAAATACTGCTAAGCCTTGTGATACTGAAGTCCAAAATGGTGACGGTTAGCCAATAAGACAGCCGATGACCCAAATTTACGAATAAGTAAATCATTTACTTAATTCCTAGCAGAACATAACCATTAACCAACCATGCATAAAACATGTGAAGTTAAATTACACGTGCCAACGATCAACCAAAAAAACACTTGCGCTCATTCCCATTTTTTCTCAAGCTCTTCAGCACCGAAATCTCGAGACTTCGAATGGAAGAACGTTTACCTCATTTGGATGTTATGGGAACAATTTTGCGGTGTGTGGGTCGTGCTTGGCTGCGCTGTGCTTATATAAGGGGGCGCAAGTCTGAGGTGTTACAGTTCCCCTCAGTCAGCGGCACGTAAAACATCAACCTGAGAAACGGCTCTAGTTCTTTGAGCAACTCTATAACGTCTGATATTTCCAGCATGAACAAGGTAAAGGTTTGTTGTCAAGTAGGAATAAGTGCGGTGAATGTTAACTTGTGTATTATACAAGTAGGTGCCTGTATTCCAATCGTTGCGAAGTAGCTCCTCACCAGAATTCTGAGTGGTGAGAAATTGATCAGCAACTATTGTGAGCTACTTAGTGTCGTAATGTAATGTTGTTTTAGAATATTGAATAAGATTCTGGATGAAAAATTGAACTTCTACCAATTAATTCGTTGTGTTAGTAATGTGTTCCGCTATATTTTAGAGAGGGTCTCACTAGCACAGCATTTATTCAACTTCAATAATAAACACTCGTAGTGATGAGAGCTTACCAACAAACTCGACGTATTCACTCACAGAAGTTGCAAGTTCATCGTAGACGTGAAAATGCAAAAACTATTTATTTAGCACTTTCGTCTAGCGTGAGGTATACGAATCAATGACATTTTGCAAAAAGTGTGGGTACTTGATAAAAGCGTATATTCATGCCCTATGTTATTCATTTAAGTGAAAGCTTTTTATTTTAACAGGTATTGTGCTGTCACCCCTACATTAATGCATCACCTGATGATACGCAATCAGACTCAATTTATTTCAATCAACTGTGACGTGAATTTTTTTTCCTGCAGTTGGCGCTGAAATTCGTGGTGGTGTTGGCATGTGTGGCGTACGCCGTGGCGGCGCCCATGCCACAGTCGGACGCTCAAGACGAAGTCCAAGACGGAAATGAGACAAACCTGAGCCCTGCAGTCAACGCTGCTATTGGATCAGAGTTTGAAGCTGTGGAAGGAGAGGAAGTAGAAGGGTTCGAATCAGTCCCTGAAGTCGAAGACTCTGAGTCGGAGTCGGAGTCTGGTGGAGAAGGGCGCGTGAAGCGCGACGCAAGACGCCGCGGCTCCGGCAGATTTGGGTCTTTCCAGAGAAGGAAGTTCAAGTTGGGAGGCTTCAGAAAGTCCGACAAACACGGAAATTAAGTAGGCATTCACGGAGGTGAACGACAAGTTGCGTCTAAGATACACGTTGTGAAGAAATGAGAGAAAAGTTTTTTTTAAATCCTCAACAGCATCATCGCTACACCATCACTTCGAAAACAGAATTGTGTTCAAAAATTGTGAATTGCGGAAAATAAGTGGCTGAAATTTCTTGACCGATTGGTATCTACATTCAATATTAGATGGTAATCTTTTGTTATATGTTATTGATTGTTATTAATTTCGGGCAGTGATTAATCATCGCTGATCAAGAATTTTTGTTGCATCTGTTAGGGCTGTTGCTACTGGTTGATGATTACAAATTTACAACCGAGAATTTATTGTTAAAAGCTAGCGAATAAGTACTGATCACACGGTAATAAATTAATTCTCTAACACACATGACAATATTTCAGTTGCAGCGTACAAATGCGTCAGCGTTTTATACCTGCAACTGAACGTCATGTTTATTGAGCTAAAACTTAAAAACCTTTTTTGGCTCCAACGTTTTTCAACAAAACTAACTTCTGTAGTGTATCTATGAGTGATTTTTTCATCTAATCCATAACTTTTTTTGAGTTGGTGCGAACATTGATTGAAATTGTCTCAGAATCTACAGAAAAATGAACTTATGCCACTTTCAAGGTTAAATACTAAAATCTGAAATGCGTTTCCCACTACGCAACGCAACACCATTGTACAATTTCGCTTCACTGTGTGAACGCGGAAGAAAAACAGTAATGACCTGAATATGTCGAACCTTGTAATTCTATGAAGAATTGTATCTCTTATTTACTTCATTGAAAGTAATCGCATGTGAACAAACATGCGAAGATTGTGATCGCTGTGTAGAACACTTGATTTGTTTTACGTATTGCAGCTTTATTTTTTACAACTTTCGCGTTTAACATATAAACCATTTACTAAGAAGGCCACCAATGTTAAGTTTGTTACCACTCAACAAATAAAACTTATTTTCCTTCTAAGCGTATTGTGTTCATTTCATACCTTTGTTGGAGAACTTAAGTCAAAGGAAGCGAAAGCTTGACAAAATGTCAAGATTCTATTCGATGTGAGTAGTACAGATGCTCCCCAAAAGTTACATAATTTCGATGACTAATTTTTTCTCAGTTCTCTATTGTCAAAAAATAAAAACTGAGTGTGTAATAAGAATTAGGTGAAAAATCATTATAAAATCTTGAAGTAAAATCCAATGTTTGGAGTTTATCCAATGAAATTTTTGCATGAAATTAGTATATAACCATGTATTAAAGTCAATTATTTAGAATTTATGCGCCTGCCATATACTCCACCGCTCCCTAATTGAGCTCCATTACTTCTAACACCATGCTTTAATAGCACCAAATTCAGCAAAATAAGCCACTTGAAGATTATCAGACCACTTGAAGAATTGCGTAACATAATCACTGCATCCGTACACCTAATTTGGGCATCAACAGACCAACTGACATTGCAAATTCAATATTCAAGGTATTTTTCAGGCTCATACTTTTTCCTGAGTAAAAGACTAAAATACTGAAATGATGTTTTTCTAAAAGATTTACAACTGTGATAATCAAGAGAAGGGCACCGCTGATGTTTTGTTTTAATTCATTTGTAGCCGTGTTCTACTGTCACGTGACCAAAAAACTGTCAAAATCGAGTGTAGTTCATAAACTCTTCAGCGCTCTGCATGGTTTCTTGGATCCAGATTCAGTTAGATTTTATGCCTATTAGCGTTGTTTCAGGGATAACCAAATAAATTTACCTTTGTATATTGATGTGGTACACAANCTTCACTAAGTAAATACATCAGCACAGTGTACTTCACTAAGTAAATACATCAGCACAGTGTACTTCAAGACGACTAATTTTTACTTTTGCAAAACGCTTCATCGATACTGACGAAAATTTCGCTCGAAAGATTGCTGAAAAATTGAAAGAAGATGGGGAATGGAATGAAACAGTTAATTTGATGCTTAGTTTGTTTTCACAAAGGGAATCGTACCTCTAACTTCAAAATTATAGTCTCAAAATGAATCGTAGCTAGTTTTACCTGAAAATATTTCCGACAGTGCGAGAACATT
Source organism: Platorchestia sp. MABIK (assembly GCA_014220935.1). Lineage (NCBI taxonomy): Eukaryota > Metazoa > Arthropoda > Malacostraca > Amphipoda > Talitridae > Platorchestia > Platorchestia sp. MABIK. The sequence continues at coordinate 150,765 of JACJUY010000954.1, forward strand.
ATGTAGTTAATTACACCTAAGTAAAATCATGAGCTCTTCTCATTTTCCATAACGTATTCAAGTTTCACGGTTGATCAGATGTTACTTCCTCTGCTTACTACTTTTGCCTCAAACCGAGGAACAATAGAGTTATAAATTGATATAATTCGAATTTTTAGCGCGGACCGAAAGGCGCTATAACTCGAATCTTTGTCACAGACAGAGATTAGTGATTTCATTCGAATTTGACCAAATTTGAATTTAAAATCATTTTAATTTTGCCACGTAAAGAATCGCAATAGACTTCGAACTTGTAGAGCAACCTAGCTATAGTACGTAAGTCACTTTATAAGAAGGAGTGCAATCCAGCGAGTGTGATGCATTAAACATGGTAGAATGCTGTAAAAAGAAAAATCATAAATAGACCAACAATTTGACATCGTCTTAAAAACAGGAGCATGAACGTTAAAGGCACCAGTTTACGATAAAATTTAGACAATAATATGAGAGAAATTTAACTAAAAATCTCGAGGGGAAAAATTCAAAAATTCGTCGAATAAAAATTCATGAACTAAAAATCGACTGAAGAAGGACGACTGATGACATAAAATGTTTTGGTTTTCGTTAAGGGTCACCAATACAAGTTAAAGGAAATTCATTTTCTTATGATTAAAAAAAATTATTCAAAAAAGAAAGTTTAACCCTTTGAAACTTATTAATAGGGCTTGTGCTGAAGGTAAATGTTCGCTTAAATGTGGATGTCTGTTTAAATTCTAAGATAAATGTTGACATGGGAAATTACTGTCTTCCCTTCTTTATTATAAAAGTGCACTTGCGATGCTCGGAAACAAATGCTGTTGCTGAGCATCTTGTAAAATTAAATTTTCCACAATTTGGGGTGTAGTATTGTATAATGCTTTGTATTGAAACGCTATAAAATAATAACTCGAGTAACGATTTGCAGCCTCTACTACTTAGAAAAGGCCAGACGGCCTTACCTTAATCATAATGTAGGCTAGCTTCATACTAATGAAATATTGCGCTGTTTAACAAATATATTCAGCAAATTACTGGGGAACACTTCTCAGTAGCTCTGAGTTACTTCAGACATTTTAACTGATTCTGAAGGAGTTAAAGGCGCTGATTGCAAATCTGAAGTAGTTTTTCTCTCGAAGCCCTAATTTGTATGCATTTCGAGGTTAATGAAATTGTTCAAATGCGAACTTGCGTAAACCATGTATCAGCATTTTCACATCCATATTTATGAATTTCTTCAAATATTTTGATCATACTTCTTTTGTTCCAGTTCAAACATGGCTTCCAAAGAGAGACATCATTGCAGAAACAAGCCTGATGCCTTCTGCTGTATATGTGGATGTTACGCACTCAATCGTAAGAGACGTATTATATTCTCGTTCGTCAAGCGTGTCGACAAGGCATTTTTTAAGTTCATCTTGGTGATAAAGACAAGCAACGTTGTTTGCCAAAATTGTGAGGAAATGCTTCGAAACTGGACTGAAGGAAAATGCAAAGGTCTACCTTTTGGAGTTTCCAATGATTTGGCGCGAACCCACCAACCAAGCAACTGACTGTTATTTCTGCTTGGTAAACACATCTGATCATGGGAGAAAAAAACGACATAAGATTACGTATCCGAACATTTCCTCAGCTATTCGGCTTGCTCTGCACTCTGAAGTAGTTCCTGTTCCAGTTATGAAAGGCTTTCCTCCATTGGACGATAAAGACATTAGACAAACACAAACCGTCTGTCTTCTAAAAAGAACATCACAAAAAGCTGGTCAGGCTTTCTGAAATATGATACTTTAACAGAGTGGTCAACAAGATTTCTGCCATGTAATCTTGATTTCAAAAGCTCTGTTGCTTTCTTTGAAAGACCGAAATCCTGCAAAATGGACAGCATAAGCGAGCAGGACAGTTGTGACAATGAATTGTCCGAAAAATGTTCACAATCATTGAACTATTCTTCAGACACTGAACGCTTCCTCGTCCCCAAGCTTCTTCCTTCCTCAGGCTGAACTGAATGACTTAGTGTGGGATTTAGGTCTTTCAATGAAAGCAACAGAGCTTTTGGCATCAAGATTACTAGGCAGAAATCTTGTTTATCACTCTGGTAAAGTATCATATTTCAGTGAGCGTGATTAGCTTTTTATGACCTTCTTTTCAGAAGACAGACAGTTGTAGTCGGCCTGCTCTGCCTCAAAACTCCCTCTCCGTGCTCTTAACTGCGCGGGGTCAAGCTCGGACGTGAAATTCATGGATGGCCTTGGATGATTGGAGAGCGCAAAATGTTCAGTGGGTTAAATGGCCGTAACATTCGGAACGGCCATCCGATGTTTACAGCCTGACAAATGTGTACTGACGGTGGTGTGTTGCAGGTGGTGTGCTGCAGGTAGTGTGCTGCAGCGAATTATTGCTGTGCGTATAATGGATGGACTTCACCCATCAAACGTGTGTTTTAACAATGTTGCGTACACTGCATTAAGCTTGAAACAATATGTCGAATGTTTTATTTAAGATTAACACTTTTCCAAAATATTCACAACATAGTAAATGAACTCTTTACTTTGCATTAAATTAAAGAAACTAATGCGTTTACTTGCGTTCATTCACGTGTTATGGGTATGTTTTTATTTCATTCTTCAATGAAATGTCATACATCAGCTGAAATAGTTTGATAAATGAAGCGGGAGTTAAAGCTGTGAATGTACTTAATTTCACGATCACTTTTATTACTCGGTTTTTCCAAATTGTCATGAAAGGTTGTTAGTTTAAGTTTTTTTTAATATTTGAACTTTAGAAATTGGCACATTTTAACAATGTCCCCAGCTTTTAAACTTCAACTGTAAAAAAAGAATTCAGTCGTTTCGTGCGTTTTAAACATGTCACATACCCCAGCCCGTAGAACAAAAAACTAACGATCAATTGTTATTCTTACTCAATTTAAAACAAAGACTTCATCATCAATGAAATGTGTTTAAAATACCGAGAATGCATTTAATAAAAACATATATCTGGAAAAGAAATCTACGCATGATTTATCAAGGATTCGGTGAACACGAGGTTGATGAATAATAGAACGTCTATAAATCATAGACGAATCGAGGATCTATCTACAAATTACCCTAGCCTTGCCAGTTTGAATTAGAATTGAATAACATAAAGGCTAAATCTAACACACCCTTATATATTTGCATACACACGTAAAACATTTGAATTATTTTTTCGTTTAATATTATTCACTCTTCCAAAAATTTGTTCCGAACATTTAAACATTACTGTCCTCAAGTCAATTTACCCCAAAAATTTGTTCTATGAGCTCGTTCGAACCACTCGTGACTCGATCTCAGAGTGACAGTGAGTCACCGGGCACCGTACTTGCAGTTAGTGACTTTGTAAGGTCGCTATAGGTGTTGTGACTGTGTTCTTCGCAATTATTGCGTTAGGTAAATTGTGACGTAAATGTGCATCAGATGTCAAACTCATATTTATTGATGTTTTATTGATTGTGATCTGAGATTTTGTGGTAAACTGGTGATCGACCGTACTTCTCATCGTCAAATCTTTCTCGTCGGTAGGTGAGCTCAAGCGGAGTTTAATTTTTTAAGCTCAGTTAAAATTAAACTGTTATTTCTTTAAACTCTTTAGTTATATGAAGGGTTGTTCTCTCAACAGTTTTGAAAGAATAGCAGTGGTATTTATATCAAAGTACTCTGGATAGATTAGTGAGTAAGTTTACAGAACAGTTTAAATTTAGTTGTAAAGAGGGAACCATTTCCAAAAACTGGAAACTTTTTTCTATTGGACGTACGTCTATGAAAATTTGCAGACTACTAGATCTCCACATTCGTAACAACTTTTATTAAAGAAGTTTTTTTCATTTGGGGCATAGAAAATTAATTATTCCGTATAATATAAAAAACATATATATAAATTTTTTATAATAACTCCGAAACTTACAAAGCTAGAGCAATGCGGTTTATTGCATTTGAAAGTAAAATGTGTGCTCTAAAAATGCATACAGGGATTTTTTTGATTTATTTAATTTCGAATTTATATGAATTTTTTTGAAAGAGGTAGGGTATAAGTTATAATTTTAGGGTAAAAAAATCTACAGAAAGTTTTACATGAAGAATTTGGAAAATCCTTAGAATGCATTTTTAGAGCACACATTTCACTTTCAAATGCAACAAACCGCATTGCTCTAGCTTTGTAAACTTCAGAGTTATTATGAAAAACGTCTTGAAAACTTACTTGTTATTGAAAAAACATTTTTAAGATTAAAAATGCTTCTCCTCCTACAGTTTTTAAGCTACAGTAATTATTTTAATATCATTGTATGCGGAAAAACAAGAACTTTCCGAAAAATTGAATAATTTTTCAAAATTCATTTTTTGTTTCAAAGTTATGACGTCATAAATTTGAATTTGTTTTTGTTTTTTGTCTTTTGTTTTTTAATTTTTTCATTTTTTTATTATAAAATTTGAAATTTGAGGAAAAGCATTTAATTTTTTGGAATGTCCACGTTATTCTGCATCCAATGATAACAAAATCATTACTGTAGCTCAAAACTGTCAGAGAAGAAGCATTTAGAAAACCCCCAAAAATGTCGTTTTCTATGATTTCTCATTTTCTTTTCAAGAAAATCGCTTTTTTAAATGGAAGGTAAATGATTCTAAATTGCATTTCCTATCAGTGTACCAAATTTCATTGCTCTAGGTTCATAAATGAAAAAAAGGTCCGAAAGGGGGATGCTTTCCCCCTCTCGGGGGGGCGCTGGCTCTGGGATACGTTCCTGATATTTCTACAGACATTCGGGGACATATCTCAAACTCTTTTAAAGTAATAAAAAAAGCAATCAGGAAAATCTCATCTTGGACTGAGATGCTCGGAAATGGTTCCCTAAAATAGTAATGAAAATTTTTCTGCGAGATTCTTTGGAAAAATGTAAAGTTAATATCACAGCTCATGTGTAAGATAGTGGCCACAAAGACTGTTTTTTCCAAACGTGTATTGATGTTACAATAAGTTACTTATTTTCACCATATTAATATGTGTAATTGAATACTGCCCTTTAAAACAAAATAAGACCAACAGGCTTTTTACAGTGCTTTGTATCAGTGCCAACAAGAATAGAGAAGAACGCTTGTGATAACCAAAACTATGAGGTCATAATGAAAAATCGTTTGTTGTAAAAATGTATCATGGCCAAAAAATAGCACTGCGTGGTATGACTCTCGCACCTTTGGGACTGAGCACTCCTACAGGGTCCGAGAGAGATGTGCAGTTGGGTTATTTTATATTGTTATAAGTTAATGTTTTGCCTTTTCATGATTCACATTTTTTGTATGTATTTTTTTGCTGTCGCTGTCAGCTCGATGTCAGCTCGTCTCACAGTGTTCAACTATTCTTTGGTTTAATTTGTTTTCAAGATTTGTAGTTCTGTGCATTGCGTCCTGTGTAACAATACACCCTATCTGTATCATTTGAGGGTGTGGTTCATTGGAAATATATTTTTGGCAGATAATTGCGCTAACTAATAATGCTTTAATTGGTTTTTAAAACCCCATCAGTAATGCAAGGAAATTCTTTCGTGCTGTTTTCTGCTTTGATTTTTCATTTGATTCTACTGTGAAATATTTTTCTGTGTTCGAACTTGTAATAAAAAATGTTGTTCAGCATCCAGCCAATAAATAAACACATTCAGTCAGTTTTAAGTGCCTATCTATGTACTGTAATTTATGAATGATGCATTTCTTTTGCCAAAAAAACTTTTGTTGGTGCTTGTTCATTGGTCCCCCAGCTGAGGTAGGGGTATTAAAAACTTTTACTTCAGCTCTAATTTCTTTTGTTGTGAAATCTTTAATGATATTCAACATGTTCACTGCAGGAACATCATTTCTATAATGTTTAAAAATTTGAATGGA
>JACJUY010000955.1:0-10958 GCA_014220935.1 Platorchestia sp. MABIK
GGGGGGCTTCTGGTAACTAGTACGAGGAATAAGTGTCGGTGCGGGGAAGGCCGGTATGGTGCGTTGATTGAATAAAAGCTAAAAGCGCCGGAAGTTGGCGACGAAATTCACAAATCTATCTGTGCAACATATACACCGATGAAGTCCGCAAAGTCTAAGTTTCTAAGAACATCGAGCAGCGTGCAATAGCCTGGATGAATTGCAATCTCCCAGAACTAGCACGGGCAGCTCCACCAACAAATAGGTAACCATCGAAGCTGACCAGGCGTCAGGCGACGAAGTTCACAAATCCTCAGTGCAACATATACACCGATAGGCTCTTCAAGATTCCAAGATTACTCCGGGCATAGAGCGAACGGGCAGTGGGCTGGACGAATGGCCTGGACGAATCGCAACAACCTACCAGCACCAGCGAGGGCAGTATCACCAACAAATCCGCAACCGTCGAAGATGGCCACAGGCACGAGACAGACACCGGCACGAGAAGTACCAGCGGAAACAGCCTACAGAGTCTGACTTGAATACTCCAAGCTCCAAGTGGAACCGGCATTATATCGGCACCAACAGCGCATCACAGAAGAGTGTGGGTGTTCGAATGGAACTGCAAACTCATAACATAGTCACCAAGTTTAATTTTGGATCAAGGCTAATTAGTAATAAAATAGTACATTGAAAAGTAACATGAAATGGCGTCCTACCTAAAGAGTGCCTTCCACACATTGTGTTTTGTGTTATGTTGTCAAGAGCATTGTGTTTTCTATAGCATCGGTGAGTATAAGGTTACGCTAATTTTAAGCAAGGGTGCCACGTTGGACACCGTGTGAAACACTCTATTTTGAAATACCTTGTGGTGAGTCAAGGTTTACTGTTTTTGCATTACCCTCATGTCGTGCTTACATTGGCCTTTATGCTATAGTGTCCCTCTGATTTTGGTATTGTGCGTTACCTACATGTGTATGCCACATCGGTTCAATTCTTTCTATGCCGTCAATCCAAAAGTGTAATGCTGGTTGTTTTTGTATTCCCGTGTTGATCTGGGTTACTGAGTGGGATACGTAAACGCACACTAATCGACATTCCTGCTAATTTTATTTTAACACCTATCCCATATTTTCTCATTGATTGTGTGAATTTTCCCTTTTTTAAATTTCCTTTCCTCTTTGACTGTCGAGGTTTCAATCCCTCTATCGAAAACAGAGGCGACAGCCATTTTCTCTTTCATGACATCACTGCCCATCACATCTCTGCGTTGCTATACACTTCACACAACTGCACATCACAGCACGGCACATCACAGCATTGCACATCGCATCACAGCACTTCACAGTACTTCACAGTGCCTTGTATCTCTTCACAGCACTCCACAGCACATCACAACACTTCTAAGCAATTCACAGGACTTCACAGGGACATCTTTCTGACTTCAGAGTAAATGAAAGTAGAAACAAGACCCTAAAAACCAACATATTAATAATACGCAATTACTGTACCACGATTTCGTACTGAGTTAAAAAATCAATCTAGAATTTTAATGCGAACAAATCAAAGAATGATTCAATGCTCACTAGGGGCTCTAAGGCAATTTTTGTGTGAAAAATAGTAGTCTAAATATTAGCATACTTAATATGTAATAAGTAACTAAATCAAAAAGGAATAATTATTATATTTGAGCCCATTCCTGATATTTTCATGCATTCATTACGTGTTTTTGAGAGTGAGTTATGAACTACATCACTTGGGAAGGCCATACCAGACATGAATTAATAACATTTGCCATTCTACCGTTATAGCTTATTCGATAGTAAACAAATGAAAGACAAACTTGATTTTTTTTACGCCTAGATCATGAATACGAAAAAACATTTCAGGTCATTTAAATCATTCAATCCACTTTTGGAAACGTAATTCTTAAAAGTATACATACCCATTTGTGTTCCCAGTGTGCTGAATATCACATAAGGATCTGCACCATCTGGCAGTTGAGCTTCAAGCCTCATTTCCAACTCAATGCAGGGTTTTGCCAAATTCTTTACCAGTTGTGGAGTCAATTCTTTACTACTTCCTACGATGCCCAAGTCCATGTTATCTACGAATAACTTGTAGGTGAAACCTTCACACCTGTAACCAATTCTGACTGTCTTATCTAAAGAGGTTCCATCGCTGGAGGCGAAGAAGTGTGTCACGCCAGGCCCTGCCAGGGACGAAAAGATATTAAAGGAATCAATAAAAAGACCACTTCACAAGAAAGGGGACTCTGGTGGTCCATCATTTTTCAGTGGGTTTTTCTTAAATTTTCACCACATGTGTAAAATGATGCAACGATATTTTATGAAGTCCTGTGTTTTTTTTTCGCAATTTTGGTAGCAAATGGATTTTTTACCAAAAAAACTTAATAAATTTGTTTTTTTGAAATTGTATCTCCTCTTTCAATTTTGAAGTTACAGGATCGGCAACATATATTTGAGCTGGATGACAAAAGCCTATCGTATGTGGTAGCAGACGAACAATCACACTTACAAGGAAATAAAACAAACCGTTACATTCGTTAGAAAATTTCTATAACATGCGGTAAAAAATAGAAAATCGATAAATTTTGGATTTTGACCGAGACCGTTCCCTTAAGCTCTTCACGGTGGGATCTGTCAGGGAGAAAAGACAAAACATTCGACAATGCGGTATACTATGTACCTTCTATTGAGATGAATATTTATTGAATTCCGGCCAACCTAGGTATTTTAAAAATCAATTCATAGTGACGGATTATGATTGGTTGTGAAACATGAACCAGCGGAGCATCGTTCGGTATAGTAAATCGCAATATACTCATAAAATTTTCTGCAATTTTGCCGCGTTTTTGAGCGTTTTCATCCTGGCTTCGCAATTGAGGCAATTATCGAGACACTTGGCCATCAGGACGAGCTTCCTGTTTCCTATCCATGCTTGAACACTTCGGCAATTACGTATGAACTCCTGAGAGCGTTTGCACTCACGCATTTGCAAAGAGCATTATACAGGACTCGTTGATACTCTGCTTCGAGCCTAGGTGTCAAGCGTTATGCGAGGTACTGTACTGTCAATGTGGTAAAATTAAGACAATGCGTCTCTAATATATATTTTGTCACAGTTAAATACGAAATCTTGAAAAATATTTCCTCTTGCCAATGTTAACATCAGTTTTTCTAAATTGCGACTAAAACTTGTGATCCAACAAGTGCTCTTCTAAAATTCATGTTGTGTGCAGTTTTTGCATTTTGATTTAATTTTGGAAGTAATTGAAATCATTTGAAATACCAAGCCATAACAACTTCAATACGTACATCGATAATCAGAAATTCACGGTCGCGCAAGTTATTATTTTGTGCAGTTCTCTTATCTTGCGCATGTTCAATAGGCACTGGAACCTCAACAATGCTCCTCAAAGACCTGTTATGTAAGAATTTCTGTTTCTCATTTACCCGGAACCCCATTATTTTACACCTCCAAATTCAATTTTAAGCTGCATCGAGAAGGCTAAGTCCATGCGCGAGCACTTTTTTTACTTTTTCATCATCATTACGTCTCATCGATAGTCAATTATATTCTCGTTTCGAGAGCCGTAGCTCGCAAAGCTGAGGGAAAACAAAAACTACCTCGCATGGCAGAATTTGATCTACAGTATGTCTCTACGATTTCCTTCTGCTGGTGGTCAGCCTTCACCAATGAGGGGGGTCAAATGATGATAGTCCGAAATTGCAGAAAAGTCAGCATGAAATTCATGAACAAGCTGTCTCGATTTATATAGGTAGGACATGCTTTTGATTTGGATATTGATAGATTAACTTTAATGAATCAATTAAAATAATTTTATTGTAATTTCGTAGAATTCTTACGAGCTTATAAATATCTTGTTCCTAGAAATATGTAAAATAAATGAACATCGGCTAGCTAAAATATGTTCTGAAATGGTCTCAATTTCAACATACTTTACGTGTGCAATAATGTGGGTTTCTCTATTACAAAAATAACGGACACTGAACAACCTCGTGCAAAATATTTCTTAGTTCCTCTCATGCATTCAAAATTGTGTTATGAGTTCAATCGTATCCAACTTTCTTGCTGAAGTGAACATGTTTTTGTATTAAACACAAAGCAGTTTTTTCGCAAGGTAATGTTGAAACCGGATTTTCTAACTTTTTTTTACCGTAAGCTTAATACAGTGGGGATTTCAAACTGCATTTGTTGAGAACAGTGACTTACCTGTTGGCGTCACGATTGTCTCCGATACTTCGTAAGGATCTTCACCGGCCTGCACTTGAGCTTCTAGCCTAACTTCCAACTCAGCGCACGGCTGAATGTCCGGTGCTTCTTGTGACGTCACCGTTTTGGGACTTTGTATGATGCCCAAATCCAAGTCGTCTATGAACAACTTGTACGCGTACCCTTCACATATCGGGGTGAAGTGGACCGTGATGGAGTTCACTTCCACATCAGTCACGCTGAAGCCTTCCATAGTAGGCCCTGCCGGGGCAAAATCGAGTGGAATTACGGTGCATGAGAGTTTCAAAGGGAAATCTGTATTTATGTGCTTGACCATTCATATCCCCAAAAGAGACGTAGGAAATCCTAACCAATTTATTGCTTTTAAATGAAAGTTTATCCCCACTGCAGTTTAACTTAGCCATGCTTTGTCACGTACCACCAGTGTTGGGCACGAGACTTTTAAAATGTTGCGGCGCAACCGCAACCGCAACACCATAAAAAAGTTGCGACGCAACCGCAACAGCAAATTTGAAAAAACCAAAGTTGCGATCGCAACCGCAACTCGCAACCGCAACTTTTTAATTTTAAATGTAATTTTAATTAAATATTGTTCAATTTATTTTACGTATATATTGCTATGTATAAAAATGATATTAAGATAATCAAAATAGTGCATTGTTTTGCTAAAAAAAAATTAATAGATCGAGTAAATGTGAGGACGATCTTTCAGTATCTTGATATTGAATGAAATATCAAGATACTGAAAGAAGCATGATCAATAAAATGAATTTCATTTTCTAATAATGATATTGAAAAGGTACCTAGCTAGTAGCTATATTTTCATAGGAGTTCCGTATAAATAGCAAAAATATAATAAAACAGAAAAGTGCAGATCATTTGTACAGCCTATGTGATGCATGAAGAAAAACCATGCATATGCTCCGGTAATACATGAAATTCCACTGCTTTTTGTTGTTCCTCTGTTATGATTTAATACTGGTTCATGTTCTAAATGTGACAATGTCAATGTGCTGTAATGACGACCAACGTTGCCGTTCAAAAATGTTAACATTTCAAAATGTTTGTCTAAAAGCCGAGCACGTCGTGGTCTCAAAATTTCTTAGCCTAAGGAGAAAAGTCGTTCGACCGCAGCGCTCGATGGTATTGGCGTGTTAAATTGGATGAACGAAGCGACAAATTCATTTAAAGGTTATATAACGAGTTACATAAAATATACTTATACACTGTAAGCAAAGTGTATGTGTATCACTGTATCGCCTTATGCTAATAATAAACAGTTGCCAGACGGGTTGTACCATGTACGCTTTAGATTAAAACGAGTATAAAACACGTATTAAATTCTATTGAAGTCATTTTAGAAATCAAATTACCATCGTAATGTTGCGGTTGCGAGTTGCGGCCTGGCACGTCGAAAATTGTTGCGATCGCAACAGATTCGCAACTTTCCGAAAATTTTTGCGGCGCAACCGCAATAGAAAAAGTTGCGATCGCAATTGCGGCCGCAACTTGTTGCGGCGCAACTGCCCAACACTGCGTACCACAATAATGTTTCTTCGTAACTGTACGAGATATTTTCTAGTATTCCCTCCTGAATTTAACAGGACAAACGAAGGAGATTTCATTTTCAAGTTATGTTCGTATCATACATTTTAAATTGTAACAAATTTGAAGTCCCTCGGTGGGGCAGGCTAGAAATAAGTGCTGGGTAACGAGAGGTTCCAGTACTCCCAGCCCGGCCCGCTGCCCCAACCTGGGTAGTGGGATTAGAGAGGCAAGCGGCCTTGCGTTTGGTGGGTGAAGCACTGCTCCCTTCCTGCTTACCCGCTTCTGGCACAGTTGTGCGATTTTGCGATCCAAATGTGGTCGCAACTATAGAGTGCAGCACAGTTACTGCAGGTACTTACTACAGTGTTCAACTGTATTAATGATTTGGTTTTGTGTTAGAAGCTCGATGTGAATTAGTTTAAGTTTCATCGAACATAGAGCAGAATTTTTTGGAGTACATTTTTATCCGCTCATTTAAGGAATCATGATGTCTTACAGAATGTTTTTTGCTCACGATCTCATTAACAAACTGCAAAAACATAAACAATTACACCTTTCAAAGAAAAAATTAAATTTCTACTTCAATTTAAATTGACCTTTGATTATAATTCTGAATTTAGACTATAAACTGTGGAAAATGAAAAAACTGTCTCGAATGAAGGATGCAGGTGCATTTAGATTACAAAGCTCATTGATGCTTTATAGTTAAACAAATGAAAAAAATTGATAAAAATTGCACCTAAGACTTTGACTTGTTAGAATTTCTCAACAATTTCTTGACAACCAGACAGTTTTTGATTTTAATATATGGTGCAACACACACATGACACGTCGTCGTGCATGAGTTCACTGATTTATGCAGTATTACCAATGTTAACGTCCAGCGTGTAACAAGACTTAAAAACAATGTATTCTGTCGCTAGCGGAATTAAAAAAGAAAGATTTCCTCAGCTCACGTAAATAACTTATTCGAATGAGTCTATGATTAAATTACTTTGCATTTTCATTATTTCATATTAAAATCCATTTCTTGCACAAATGCTTTCTACAGAGCATGAACTGTCACCGCATGAGTCAAAATGATGATGGGGCATTTCATCTGGCAGATTAAGCAAGCAATCGTTGTATACGTAACGTGGATGTGGATTGAAAAATACCACGCGTGTTCTATAATGATCAGTAAATAGTCATGACATTATTGAAATCTGTCTTTTCATTTCATGTTTCCAAAGCGCTCTCTGTTCAGATTTCCTGTTCAAAGTCGGATGAATATGCGTAGAATAGTCACACCTTGGTCTACACCTATTTTAAAGCATAATTTATACTCCTGGCGAATGTTTCAGTTTTACACACATACGATAATGCGTTATCTTCAGAACGACAATGTATAAATAACGTCGCGTTTCTCACTGAGGAAGTCAACTGAAATCAAAATTAACACTGCACGAGATTGGGAGCTGCTGAGACGAACTGGCCCCTGACCTTTAGCAGGAGAATACGACGCGCTGACGGAGCCTCCAGGGACTCCTTCCAAACAAGGCGTGAGTGTGAGGCTCACGTCGGAACATGCAGGGACGTTAAATGGGACAACGTATCCGGGACGCACGTTTCCCAAATCTTCATTCCCGTGGGACACTCGGAACGTGTAAAGTAGTGAACATTCAACTTCAAAGTTGATCGTAAAGGAAGTCCCGACGACGGGGTCGTCTATGGTGAACGCAGTGATTGAAGGCGCTGGGTGAAATGTATGGTTTGGGAGATTAATCGGTGTTATAAGTTCAGCTTGCACGCAGCCAAAACATTTATTTCATAATACTAGCATTGGAAAATAAAAGCTTCTGATGAATTTAAATGCAAAACATTTCTTGCATGTCTAGAATATTTCAACGAAGTAAAGCTATCTTCACGAAAGAACTTCATTAATTTTCATATATTTCTCAACTTGCACCAGTAATGGTGAAAGCAAATACTACAAAAATGAAATCAAGTGAGTCAGTTGACATTCGAGCTCAAAGTCCGAAAACCTTAATTTTCTGTTTAATAACTCATGTTAAGAAGTTTGTCTCCTGAATCGATTGAAATGCTTCGCAAGCGTTTGCGTACATCGACGAGGAGTGAGAAGGCGGGCACTTCCTCGCTCGCAGCGCTGACCAATGGCCGTGTGACCAATGGCCTTTCCTACATTAACCTAACAGTATAGGTAGTGCTTGACGTGTCAACTCGTTTCCAAATCTATTGGTATGCTGATACATGTATCATGAAGTAAATGGTAATGGTTTGTGAAAGAGGTAGAGTTGCAATGAAAACACGTAATTATTTCCGACCCTAGGCAAAAATTCTTGAAAAACGCTTTTAAGCAGACAGCAGACCGTTGTACAAATTTTTGGTAATTGGCGGAGCTACCGCTAAACCGCTGTGCCTAATTTTTGTCATTTTGTCTAGAACGCATAAAATGCGTCACTAAATAGAAAATAACCTACCAATCGATGTCAATCCTCATGCTCAGCCTTTGCGTACATGTGTGTCCCGTGTGTTTGAATAGTCGTCGTATACTTTAATGTTTAGCAGTTAGGTTCACGGCCTGAGGTCTGGTAGTGTCAATAGTTCTCATAAAAATGTAGCCTCGGATTGGGAATAGCCACATTTCAATGTCATTCCAGGTCCCTGACCACTCACGTGGAAGAGTGAATTCGGAGACCATAACAGTTGAAAAGTATACCACTGTTCCCTCCTGTGAACACGACTCTCCGTCGTCCTGGACGTGTAGGTTAGAGGCATAGCACTGCCCTTGAGCGTCCACATAGAAGGAATTGAAGTCTAGTGAAAAAGAAAATTGGGACCAAGCATTAGGATGGTATCCATTTCTCACACATGTGCTCTCCACAAAGCTTGCTGCTTTAAGGGATGCAACTAGTTGCCTAAAATTAAAAAATGGCCTAAAATAAAATGTTAAAAATAAAAAATAAATATTGTTTAGAAACTTTCAAAAAATTGCAAGGCTGTTTTCATTCCATTCAAAGTTTAGTGGAATCATGATAAAAATTTATAAGCAAACCCACGTACATATTCGCTACTGATTCAGTTAATGTGAATTTGAAGGCCACATCAAAGTTCAACGCACAACCACGGAGCGGCTCACCTTATCTTACGAACCAAAACTGCAACTTTTCGAGCGGAAAATTTCTTAATTATTCTTGCCATTCTTTCCATACAGTGTACGTGAGTTGTGCAGGAAAGTAGACAATTCAAAACCACTGGACTGACCAAGCAAGCAACGCATTCATTCAAACAACAAAGCCTTCCAGCAAGTTACCCACTCTACCAAAACGAGGTTCAACTCTCACCACCTCATCAACTTAGCTGCAGCCCTCAATGAGGAAAACACAGCCAATCTTCCTCAAACTTCTCGCTACCACATTATCTCATCAAAATGTTGGTGTACAAACTTCGTCATCAGCACCATATTTCCAGACCATGATTTGGAAAAAAATTCCACAACTTGTCTATGGCGTACAACTTTCAGTCGCAGCCTACGTCTCTCAACCTCAGGCCTCGTGGCAAGATTCATCATATCTCGCGTCTGTAAGAGGAACTCATAACAATGGTGGCAGCGGTGGGATCATCGATAGGAGCCCATAACCCTCGCTCTCACCCTGACATAAATTACCATCCAGAGGATATGAGATCAAACCAGTCAAAAACAACAGAAACGAACACCACTCAAGGAAATTCCTGCTATTAAACTTTATCTGAACACTGAGGAACAAAAACAAAGTCAATATGCTCAAATTTTTACGCCACTACTTTAGATAGACCAGAATACACAGAATTTTGTATCCTACTTGTGTTATCTTCAATCGTCCGAATCGCTTAAGACTAGCATTTGAGTTCCCTAAGAAAAAGTATAGTCATAGATGAATTTTACAGGTCCCTCAAAGGAATTCTACTTTCCTCTTCAGTATCTTCTTTGAATTCTAAAAAAGTTTCGGAATTTTCTGACCAAAAGGTTCACAGACGATCACGGTTAACTCCCAATAAGAGTTAACCATGATGGTAGAAATGCAACAGGATTCAACCAAACCTGCACCACGTTCCGGTTAATTCCTAATTAGAGTTAACCAAGATAGTATAAATGCTACAGGGTCATGCTACAATGCAAAGTTTAAGTTCAATCAAAACTGTTGTTAAGAGACAGACCATTAGCAGCAGCTGCCTTGGCACATTCACCAAGACCGGTTACTGAGAGCATCACCGCCTCAGTCGACATGCACGTCATGTCATCATTGCTTAAGGCTTTCCTCCTGTACTCAATTCCTTTAGTTTTCCAGGAGTAAAATTCAACTTGCACGGTACGCTTCTTGCAATTCGTCATCAAATCGCGGATATCAGGCGATGGTGGCACAATGATCTGCGCAATGATATGAGGCATTAACATCTGTGAAATTCAACACAAAAAACGAAAATTGCTAATTTTATAACTATCTAAACCATTCCATACACGTTTGATCACGATATAACTTTTTCAAGCGAATTTTGTTTTTATTCTTCAAAGAAACAACTTGTTTCTTAGTCATTTTGAAACCTGATGAGATAAATCGCAATCGTAAGACAAACGAAAACAAACACAAGAGCTCCAACAAGTAGGTCAATGTAACTTGTCTGGTCTGTTGAGTCTAAACAGACGAAAGGAGTAAAGCCGAAATCCTGTCTATGGATGTCAAATCTTACCATTTACACAGGAAGATTTGAGTGAGATTCCTCAATCTTAAGCTTAGAAAGATTAAAATTATAGGGAGCTCCGATAAATATCATATTAACTGTAGAAGGAAATGGGAATGAACTCAGTTCCTAAAGTCAATACAAATAAATAAGCCCTTAACAGTCTTTCCGTGGTAAATTTAAAGGAGCAGGCGAAATAATCAGCAAACGCATAGCGAACTCCTTCCATTGATCTTTCGCAATAGGAATGCTCACGAAAAATTAAAAGCACGCCAATAACACCCCCTCTTCAAAACAAGGAAGAAACAGGTAATTGATAACTTTCACTGAATCAGTCTGACATCGTTCATCAATGAACGATAGAGAAATTGTTCAACGTCCGCATGGCAAAAAATTTCAAATTCCAAAATTGTTCGTAGACCCCAACGCGGGTT